>CP142454.1:54390000-54600000 GCA_038049695.1 Cinnamomum chago | reverse complement strand
TAGGAGAGAAACTCTTAAACAAAGGAGGAGAGTGACGTGAGAGACATAGTTGCTGTAGAAGATGGGTGCTGTACGTTGAATGTTTTGAGAGAATTTCAAGTGAAGTGGGATTGAAGATGGGAAACAATAAAATAATCAATTAAATTCTAATTTGGTAAAAATCTTCTTTTTGACCATATCTTCTCATTCGGGCTTCTGTTGGACTCGACCCAAGAATCAAAGTTGCACTATTTTTCGTTCTGCATAATATGAGCCTAATATTGGATATGTTTCAACGAACTTCTAATTTCTTCAAATTTACCATAATGCCCTTCTGCTTGATTTTTTTCATCTAAATAAAATCCGGTTCCGAATCAACTCCGTTCATTCAGCATCAAATATGATCACCTTCTTTTGTTGTTCCACGGTCTCTTGAATTGTCTCCACCGGAGCTCAAATGAGAGAGTTGTGCCCAACTTGCGAAGCGATGTGAAAATGTCTAAAATCGCCCAATTAGCTTCGTTTAGCACTTAGCCCTCCAATTGCATCCTAAATCAAAATATAAGAATAATGAGTACATTTAGGCATCAAATATGTATAAAGTACTAAACATTAATGGAGAAAAATATAACATTTTTCATTCTTATCAAGCATCATCCACGCAATTACCATAACAAGCAATTTTATAGTGGTTCGGCCAAACATGCCTACATCCACTCCCGGTACTCCTACCGGTATTCCACTATCAATTTTAAGGCTTAGGCTAACCTCCAACCTTACAACCACAAATGCTTTTTACTCAAGGCTAAGCATTAACCTATACAACCATATATGCTTTTCAATAGGCTAAGCATAAACCTTTACAACAAGATTTTTAATCTCAAAAACTATGCCTAAACAAGCATACAATGAGATGCAAGTGAATACAATTAAATGCCTCTTAACATAGGCTGATATGAAAGAAGTAATTTAACTAAGACATATGCATGATAAATGCAAAGATCAATAAATGATACATATGCCTTTAAATCTACTTCTATCTCTTTTGAAAATCAAAGCTCATAAATGATATGAGATAGAATGAGTACACATGTTTTTTGAAAGAGAACAATAAATGTCTAACACGTGAGTTTTCCTTAAACAAATGATGAAGTTAAAATGATAAACATATTTTAAAAACAAATCATGTTTAAACATTCAGCATTTGAACACTTTTTATCATGCCTTTTAAGAAATCAAAGATTTAAAGACAAGCATGAATAAAATAAGGATAAGAGAAGCAAACCCACTGAAGAATCAAAGTTTTGTCATGATGATTTGCCCTCCTAGCTTCCCTCTAGCCTAGCATGGATGTCCCACCTTCCTTGGCCTTCAAAAGTCTCAAAAGTGTTGGCACAAATTCCAAGGAAGAGTTCATTTTATAGAGAAAACGAGCTCCAACGGAACTATTGTCGGTCAACTGACAAACAGAGTTCGGTCGACCGACCCCTAACGGTCACATTACAACCGCTATATTTTTGAAAATTTCAGACCATTGAAAAAGGTGTCAGTTCACCGAACTGGAGTTCGGTCAACCGACAGCTGACCAACACTCGACCGACAACCTGACCGACGATCCCTGCTGCACTGTTTTTACATTCTGGAATAGGAGCCGACAGGTGACCGACTAGAGCTCGGCTGACTGACCATTCCTGAATTTTTAAAGACTTAAAAATGATTTCAAAAAAGAATTTTTGGTCTTGGGGGTAAGGCTAGACTAAGGGCTAACATGTTTGATAAAAATAGATTTTAAAGAGCAAATCAAAACATGTTTGAGCAAGAATTAACATAAGACCTTTTTTATGCTAAGATTAAAAACTTTTGATGCATGAAGATTCCAATAAAGAAGTATGAGATGTCAAGCTTATGAAAATGCATGTATCCAATCTAATTGCAAACTAATGAAGACCCTAACAGGGGGCTCCGACCTTTCGTCCTCTCCTTCCCACCCTTGGGGCTGCCGGGAGTATGGCGGAGGAGGAAAAGCGAGTCATCAACATTTTTGTACGGGTATGCCAGATTTTCTATTCTACTTGGAATTTGAAGTGGTGATCCGGAGATTCATTTTCACAACTAGAAAGGAAATCAATTTTTCTTTCTAACTTTCCATTGCACATATATTTTAATAAAGAGACACAATTTTTTAAATGTCGTGAGAGGCGATTTCATTTTGTTTGCCGTGAAAGGCGATTTTTGTTTGTCGTGAAAGGCGATTTACAAATCTCATCAATAAAGAAAGACAAGAAATGTGATCGAAGAGTCTTGATACTTTGACCTAATTGTTTTTCCACTTCCACTCGAAACTCTTTGAACTTTTCAAAAGCCTCGGACTTGTGGTGCATAAGGTATATGTATCTATATCTTGAGTAGTTATCTGTGAAAGTGATGAAGTACTCATATCCTCCTCTGGCTCTGACATTAATGGGTCCACACACATTAGTATGCACTAATTCCAATAAATCTTTGGCCCTATTGCCCTTAGATGAAAAGGGTCTTTTGGTCATTTTGCCTCCCAAACAGGACTCACAGACAGGCATTGGTTCTATAACCAATGAAGGCAAGATACCATCTTTCACTAGCCTGTCAATCCTATTTAGGTTTATATGACCTAGCCTCAAGTGCCAAAGTTTTGTTGGATTAGATGAAGGTGACCTTCTCTTTAATGATGGTCTATTAATTATTTCGGTTTCATGTATCTCATACATTGTGGGAGTTAACAGAAAAAGTCCATTGGTTACCTTGCCAGAACATATAAAAGTACCGTTCCTCTTTATGACAACTTCAGTACCAAAAGTAATAGAATAACTTTTATTCACCAAACTAGAAACTGAAATTAAATTCCGCCTTAAAGACGGTACATATAGAGTATCTGACAAAACCAACTTATTATCCTGAACACATATGTTGACACCAAAAATGTCACTTTTCCTCTTCACACCAAAAGCTACATGGAGCCGCATCCTACCAAAAATAGGCAGGCGCCACTTCAAGCATCAGATCTTGTCAGAATCAAACAAAAACTGCAAGGTCATTCAAAACAACCAAAAGAGAGGTACACATGAAGTTTCGGGCCATTCCGACATCATTTGGCTTAGCTTCACTTCTCCAAGCGCTCCCGGCGGCGGCAGAATCGGAGACACCAAATCTTCGATCAGGGCCTATGGATGTTGTCAAAACATGTCCAAAAGGCTCCACGCCAAATCTCAAGTCAAACCAGCAATGTTTGACCCATCATCAACTCTCCAACAGCTTAATCAAGCCTACCAGCGGCAGAGCACCCCGGGACCATGGCACCCAATTCAGAGCTTGTGGATCATCTCAAAATGACTCCAGTAGGCTCCCCGTCGAGTTTCAGGTCAATCGGACATCGTTTGACCGGAAGTCAAAGCTCGGCATCTCTATTGCAGGAGAAACAAAGTCAAGCGTTTGCATGACTCCAAATGGCTTCAAAACTCAAACAAAAGCCTATGGTTGGTCTTAACTACTGATGAGGGAGTCACACGTCGAATTTTAGGTCAATCGGACATCGTTTGACCGAAAGTCAAAGTTCGGCATTTCCCTCGCGGTGACATCAAAGGCAAGCGTTTGCATGACCCCAAATGGCTTCAAAACTCAAACGAAAGCCTATGGTTGGTCTTAACTACTGATGAGGGAGTCACACGTCGAATTTCAGGTCAATCGGACATCGTTTGACCGAAAGTCAAAGTTCGGCATTTCCCTCGCAGTGAAATCAAAGGCAAGCATTTGCATGACCCCAAACGGCTTCAAAACTCAAAAGAAAGCCCATGGTTGGTCTTATTTAATGCTCAAGAAGCTTCACCTCAAATTTCAGGTCATTCCGACATCGTTTGACCCTGTTTCAGCTTCTGGCGGAAAATCAGCAGTTCCGCGCTCGGCTTTTCCCGGAAAATCGGAAACTTTGCAAACCAATTTTCGAGGATTCTCATCATGTTTTTCAGAGGGAAATCAAGCCAAAAATGTGGAGAAATGTCATAGAAAACAAACAAAAAAAACGGAAGCGAAAAACGACGAAAAACGGCCAGAAACGGGCCCCGGGAAGCAATTTTCCCCCCAGGGTCGTAGAGCCCCGCGACCCTGGGCCAGGCCTGCGACCCTGGGCCATGGTCGCCGGCGACCCTGGGAGGTCCGGGGCGCCGATTTCGCCCCGGGACCCCCCGTTTCGTCCGTTTTCGCGAGACGAGTTGTTCTGTCCCTGTGATTTTTCCAGATTCAGACTTTTGAGGCTCCAAATTCGCCGATATTCGCCAAGATCACAGCAATCCTTCCAAGAACTTCAAAAACTTCGTTGATCGCCAGCTGAACAACCAAAAAGTGCACTTTCTGCCCGCCCGATCGCGAAATCGACTGGACAGATGCTGCCGGCCCGCTAGTATCAACCAATGTCTGAAACTACATGATCATCTGATGTTGATTTACATAAGGATCCATCGATGATCATCGCAAAGGGAATTCCAAGAGACGCAACATGGCCCGCGACTCTTCAGCTACCAAGGTGGCCACTTAGTGCAATCAATTGGCCCGTTTATGGCAAGTTAATGCGGTCATTAACCCATTATCTTGAACGGCCCAATCAGAAGCCTCCGTTCAGGAGTTACAAGTCCAAGCAATCATGGCATTCAAGCCATGAAACTCCTAACATAATGGAGATTAAAGGCGATTAAATGCCCATGACTCTCCTCCGGCCAATGAAATCCAAGGGTCAGGAGTTACAAAACAAAAAGCAATTAAACTTGTAACTCCTCCCTTAATGAGCTTTATTACCATAAAGGCTCATAAATCACTCCTAAAGGCTACCAAAAGGCCTATAAATAGGAGTCCTCTCCAAGCATTCCAGGAGGGGGACACACACAGAAGGATCCGGGAAAATCGCCACAGATCCGGAAAAATCGCCAGAAAATCATTCAAAAATCCTTGGAGAAATCTCTACAACCCTGCTCCTTCAAGAAAACTCTGCTGCAACAAGTTCAACAAGGTGATTGAAGCCCCTTGGGGGGCCACCCCCCAAAGACCACCTCTCCTTCTATCCAACATGGCTAGATGCGGCTTTTCAGCCCGTCTACTCAGTTTTTTACCGGATATAGGACCTTATCTTGGTCCTTATCCTCTAAAAATCTGAGGTTGGAGCCAAGCCAAGAAATCAAGCACTATGTTCTCATCTGAAGGACGATGGCGGAGCCCATACATGACTCGCGACCATCGATCTGAACGAGCCCTCCCACAATCGCATGAGAAGTTAGATTCCTTTTTCTTACTTTTCTGTTGTAAATTGTATTTTTTCTAAAGAGACAAAAAAATCACATCTCTTGTCTTTCATTATTGATAAGATTTGTAAATCGCCTTTCATGGCAAAATCGCCTCCAACGGCACCAAACCGCCTTCTACGGCACAAAAACGCCTTTCACGGCATTCAAACAAAACTGTCTCTTTTATTAAAATATGTATGCAATGGAAAACTAGAAAAAAGTTTCATTTCCCTTTTTACTTGTGAAGGTGGATCTCCGGATCACCATTTCTAAATTCCAAGTATTAAAGAGAAATTGGCATACCCGTACAAAAAACCTAATGCCCGCTTTTCCTTTTTCCCTCCACCATACCCCGTCAGCCCCGGGGCGGAGGCAGCTTTGGAAAAAGACAAAAGCCGGGTCCATCAAGCTGGCATACCCGGTGGGACTCGTTCATTTGATGAACATGTGCTTAGATTCCTTTTGGCTCCTTTTTAGTTGGTGGCCTATGTTGGATCTTGCATCTAAAAAAAAAACACATGAGATGGGATTCTTGGAAATTTCTTCTTTTAAGTTTATTTCCAGTCTTTCTTGTTTCTAAAAAAATTTTCTCAAAAAAAATCAAAAACAAAATCTGATTTACAAAATTTTTTCAGATTTTCCTCTTTTGGGTTTAAGTTGAGAAACTTTGGTTTCTTCCTTTTCGGACTTCGGGATCGCAGAAATGTTGAACCCATTTTCGGAATGGAACACCATTCGCTCTCTTCTATGAATCCATAAAAAAAAAAATCAAAAACAAAATCTGATTTAAAAAAAAAATTTCAGATTTTTCTCTTTTGGGTTTAAGTTGAGAAACTTTGGTTTTTTCCTTTTCGGACTTCGGGATCGCAGAAATGTTGAACCCATTTTCGGAATGGAACACCATTCGCTCTCTTCTATGAATCCATAAAAAAAAAATCAAAAACAAAATCTGATTTAAAAAAAAAAATTTCAGATTTTCCTCTTTTGGGTTTAAGTTGAGAAACTTTAGTTTCTTCCTTTTCGGACTTCGGGATCGCAGAAATGTTGAACCCATTTTCGGAATGGAACACCATTCGCTCTCTTCTATGAATCCATAATAAAAAAAAATCTTTCAAAAAAAAGCCACTAAGGTTGCACCAATTGCGTTCTTTGACCAAAGTGGATCTAAGAAAAGCCTTGTCCAGAGTGTGGAGACAGCTAGACTGTTCTAGGCAAGGGTCCTCCAAACGGGTTCATTAAGTAATCCTACCCTTAACTGGGGGCTGATCTATCAACTGAGGTTTCATAAGATCGAATTGGAGATCTATGTGAACTCTTAAAAAAAAAAAAACTTCTGTCATTTTTGGATTCATATTTGAGAAATCCTGGTTCCTTCCTTTTCGGACTTCGAGATCGCAGAAATGTTGAACTCATTTTCGGATTGGAATACCATTTGCTCTCTTCTATAAAGTCCAATCTTGACACTTTCAAAAAAAAAAAACTTCCGTCACTTTTGGATTCACATTTGAGAAATCCTGGTTCCTTCCTTTTCGGACTTTCGAGCTCGCAGAAATGTTGAGCTCATTTTCGAATTGGAATACCATTTGCTCTCTCCTATGAATCCAATCTTGACCTTTCAAAAATCCCATCTCGTGTCCTTTCCAAGGATGCGATTTGCAACATTTGTGCCTAGCGGTGCTAGTACGCCCTTTCGGGTCTACTGTATTCGCAACCGACACATTTGTATCTCAACCTTATATCATTTTACCTTGAGTGAGCTTTGCTTCTCGGTAATTTGAATTAAGGTTCACAATTGCTTCTAGCAGTCACTGGGACGCTCATTCTGAGCTGACCCTACCTGCGTTCAGAACAATTGTGCCCTCTATGGCTTTTCTGCCTTCCTCATATTGCTTGGGCTGGGCCATGTCCCCTCGGGCGACTTGAAAAGGCGAAACCATAGTATTTTCCATTTATGATCACCATATTCTTGTGATTACTAATGGATATGGTCTTGTTTCAGAAGTTTTCCAAAAACTAACAATGGCAACTTCATTAACCATCACCTTTGATGAGAACAAGTACCAGCTCATGCTCCAAGACAAACAAACCAAGCGCACTTACAAGCGCCCTGCCAGCTGCCGAAGCGTCATTTCCCTCGGCAACTCAGAAGACACCGGGTCAAACTCTACTCCCCGGACCATTGTCTTCGGGTCATTGGGACCATTTCCACTACCCGCAGAAGAAACCGCACCTGCCAAGAAGCAGAGAACCGCCCCTCAACGTATCACTACAGTGATACCAAGGGCGATCATCAAGAAACCTGAGGCCCGTAGTGCTCCTGCAAAGCCTCAACCAGCAAGAAACCAGGTCTGCTCAAAGACTTGGTCTCCAAGGCCTTCACCCAAACAGCGAAGGTCACAAACATCAGCAAAGCCAGCATACCTGGCCCCTCTCAAGGAGAACCGGTTCTACCCTCTTGCTTACATGAAAGAGGAGAAGCCTACCCTCCGCCAAACAAAACCAACTCAGCACGAGCCGGCTTGCTCATACAAGCCCAAAATCAAATCGTGCATCGTAAGGCCTCCGCAAGAACCTGTCAAGGCCTTCACACCTGCGAGTCGACCCTTCCTCTCAACGGGAGCCGAACTCGCAAAATTCAAAGCTTGGCTGCGACAGGCAAAGGACCGCGTCCAGATCCTGTCCCTGCCCGTCTTCAAAGAAGACAAGCTTGGCTGCTGCGCACCAGGGACTACTTCCTTCATTGCTAGGGCACAACCAGAGCTAACCAAAGCTCAAATCGCTCGTCGTATGCGTCGCCGCACGGCATATCGACAAAAGAGACTAGAGAAGCAAAGAACCCAGGATTCTGCACTTCAAGTCTCCCAAAAATGGGTCGAAAAAGAAAGACCCGACCAACTTGTTGCTGTTCATATGGTTGGAAAAACCAGAAAACGCCAGAAGTCAGCAACTAAAATCCATGTCAGACGACCGGTGACTCGCAGCGTCTCCCGGACACGAAGACATAAAGAAAACTCTCCCGCTTCTTCAAGCCAAGGACGTCGGAGTGACCACTCTTCGAGCTCTTCATCTAAAAGAACGAGCTCCAGCTCAGTCACCAAGACTGTATCCTCTTTCAATGAACGTCTTGGTCACAAATACTGAACAACCTCCGCCGCATGATGACGTAACCGCACGCATCCAGCAGCTGGAGCAAGGGCAGCAGAGGATAGAGACTCTAATAGAGAACCTAATTCTCAATCTTCAGCGTCCACAAAACAATGAAGCTCCTCCGAGCCATCAAGGCGACGAGGAAAATGCGGAAAACAGTGAGTCACGCGCCCTTACCAAAAAGGACGTTGACGATATCCTCGCCAAAGCAAAAGAAGAGGATACACTAAAGGAGCATGGGATCAAGCCACCATATCCCTTGTGGATGGACTCGGTCCCGTTCCCTACAAAATTCAAGCAACCTACTCTCCAAACATATACGTCATCCATTTCAAGATCCTGACGGGAGCTATTGCGGATCAAGATGCCCTCAAAATCCGCCTCTTTGCAAGTACCCTAAAAGGTACGGCCTTTGATTGGTACTCCACTCTGCCGGAGGACTCCATTCAAAATTGGGCCATGATGGAGACACGCTTCCTAACCCACTTCAAAGGTGAGGATCATCCTGTTACTATGGCTCAGCTCTGCAGCATAAAACAGGGAGAGAATGAGTCAACATATGACTTTATTCACAAGTGGAAGGCAATGGCATACAAATGCTCCGATGTACTGCCACAAGCATCACTGGTCGACATCTGCCGAAACAACATGAGAGCAAGAATCCGCTCCATGATCATCGGCAACAAATCAAAGAACCTGGGAGAACTCCTGGAAGCATCTATGGAAGCTGAAACGGTGATCAAAGACCTCAACAGTCAGAAATCATTAAAGAAAGAGCCGACTACCATTGCAACCTCAAAACCAAAGAAAAAGGAGGTTCTCAATGTGCAAACCAAGTCAGCTCCTCAGCAGCCAAAGAAAGATGAAAACAAAGCTACAGGTAAAAAGCCTGAACTCTCTGATGCCTTCAGAGAACGGGTAGAAAAGAAATACCCGTTTGATGAAGATGTTGAAGAAATCTTTGGGGCACTCCTAGCAAACGGCAAACTTACATTGCCTGACCCCAAAAGACCAGGAGATGTTGGCAAAACCAACGATCCTCGGTACTGCCCATACCATCAGATGGTCTCGCATCCTCTCAATCAATGTTTTGTTGTGAGAGAGAAGATAAATGAGATGTGGAAAAACGGAGTCATTACCTTCGACAAGAACTATGGGTCTGCCTCCGTCAACATGGTGTCGTGTGGACAAAAACAAAAATCACCAAAAGAGAAGATCACTACTTCCTTCAAGGTGATAAAGATGACCTAAACGTCCCGAGAGTTGGTTCCATATCCAACATCAGACGGACAACCCATATGGGTACACCCCGATCTCCTAGAAGATGAAAATTGGGAGGTCATCAAAACAAAGCCAACCGCTCAACAGCGAAGGCAAGCCAGGAGACAACTCCGCAAGCTCAAACAGCAGGAGAAAGCTCCGAAAAAGCAAGAAGTCGCTGAAAAGGCAGAAACCTCCTCTACCGCTTCACTAGGGGCAACAGAAGAGTCCTCTCCTAAGGCTTCAAAGGCGGTAAGAAAATTCACTCTTGGTGATTTCATGTCACCACACCTCAAAAATGAAACTACGCAGGGGGCATCATACTCTTGCAACTCAGTGGTCGGATTCTCCATGGATGGATATGAGTCCAGTGACACCGCTAGTGACATCGATGAGTGGGAGGAATCCCTCGAAACAGGAGAATATCTCTCCGACGAGGAATGGATCCCTGAATCTCATCTTATGCCAGTAATCTGGTATAACCCATTACAGCCGCAAGGATCCTGGTCTGATGATGAAGAAGACCAAGAGGCTGTCCAAGAAAATACTCCAGTGGAACCCAACCATGTTGAACCACAAGGAGCAGACGAAGAAGAAGATTTGGCTCCCGTGCCTGATCTCGATGAATACGCAAGGATCTCGCAGCACCTTGCTATAGAGCAAGAACAAGGTCGCATCAATCAGCTTCGTCACAACCCAGCACCGGAAGTTCCTGAAAATCTACAGGAATCTCCTCCGGTAACCCCGGAAAACGAAGAAAGCTGTTGGATCGACGATCCTCTTACATCTGAGGACGAATCTGATTCCCAACAGTTCATCTTGGAGGCATCTTCCGTCAAAGTTACTTGCAATGCAATAACTCAGGATGATAATTCCTCACCTTCTCAGGCTTCGTCTCCTGGAACAGTGACATCAGAACTCAAACCTCTTCCGACCGATCACCTTGAAGAAATTCCAGCCGGTGAAATCTTCTTCAGAGAAAATCCGGTCAATTGGTCCTAAATGCCCGATTTCATCGGTGATGTCTGGACCAACAAAATATTCGATAAAAAAAGAAAGTTGCTGGATGCTGTTCAGGACTTGCTCCCGGAAAATGCTCCATGCAACACAATTACTGAAGATGGTAATGCTGACACAGAGACATCTTCAGCAAATGAGAAGGAACAACCCCTCGATCTCGAGGGTGATCTTCTAAACAAAGACCCTTCTCCAGAAGCTCTTGAAGTTGGTAGAGGTACCCGTTCTGGCCGGGATTACCACAAAAACTACAACCAACCTTCTGCTTCTTATGTAAATCCTTTGGGAAAACAAGCTGTAAACGCCCCTAGTGGCAAGAATAATGAAAATGTAGGCCCCAAGGAGGCTTTCAAGTACGACTTGATTCAGCACTTCAAACACATACCTGCACGTCTGCACATCCTAGACTTGTTACGAATGTCACCACAGACTCGTGATAGTCTCATTTCAGAACTACAAATGCTGGATGCGGATGTCGACAAACATGCCCCACAAGTCCTACAAATTGAAATGGACCATAGGGTCAAAAAATCAAAAACTCCCTCAAAAGGAGAAAAGAAGAAAACTGAAGGATCCTGCATCGAATGCCTCTCGGTTCAAAAAGCAGCAAGTGCAACCATCGCCTTCACCAAGGAAGACCTCCTGCTAGGCGAGACAAAGCACAACCGACCCCTGTACTTCACCGGGTACATCAAAGAGGTGCCAGTACGCAAAATCCAGATCGATCCAGGTTCTGCACTCAACCTCATCTCCACTTCGGCACTCGAAGAATTGGGCATCCCGCCTAGCAAGCTGAGCCACACGTCTGTGTCCATCTTTGGATATGATGGCAGCGCTCAAAGGCCGATCGGCAAAATCAGGTTCAAGTTGCAAATCGGTGATCTTACCTCCGAGGTCACTGTCTATGCAATAAAGACCCCTTCATGCTACAACATCCTTCTCGGACGCCCCTGGATACACGAGAATGGTGTTGTCCCTTCGACTTTACATCAGTGCATCAAGTTCGTTGGCAATGACGGTTTGATACATCGAGTGTTTGCAGACAAAAAGCCCTTCAAAGGCAAAGAAGTCTATTTCGCAGATGCTCAGATGTACAAAGATGAAAAAGAAGAAAGGGAGGAAGAAACAGCATCCTTTGCCGAAAATCTCCAGAAAAACAAAGGCAAGGCTCCTCAGCAATCACCGGAAGAAAATAAACCCTCTATCAAAACCGAAGAGAATAATCATTCTCCCTTCATGGTCTCCCTCAAGTCTTCAAAGCCTCTGGTGATCACCACCAAAGCAAAGAAGACAAAACAAAAGGCTTGGGGCAAGTTTGTTGTCTCCTTCGTGTCTATCTTGCAAGACACGGATTCGGACTCAGAGCCAGAAGACGATACATCGTCAAGCCAAGCTGATGATCAACAAGTTCAGCCTGCTCTCACTCCGATGGAGACAACCGTTGACATAGAAGATCCAGCATCTGCTTCCTTCGTTGTTCCAGCAACATCAGCAGAAGAAAAGCCAATCTTCTTCCATAAATCAGAAGTTTCTTCATCAAATTCTTCGCTTGAACCTTTCCAAAATAAAGGTATGCCTCAACTATCCCTGTATAGTCCAATGGCGCAAGCTATCATGAAGAAAATGGGCTACGATGCTCAGAACCCAATCGGTTTGGGAGATGGCCGTGGTATTATCACGCCATTGGAACCAACCCTGACCAAAAGTCAACTGGAAAGTTGGAAACCCCACCGCCACATAGAAAAGTCTTCATATGGGCTGGGGTATGATCCTGACGCTCCCTTGAGACAGTTGACACAAAGGCTGCAAAGTCATCTTGCCGACCAAGCCTCAACATCTCATATTAATGAAGACATCGATCTCCCTGGATATCTCTTTGAAGAGTTGGTCGTCAAGGATCCAGGAAGTTCATCCAATTGGTACGATTTCTTTGATGATGAAGAGGAATTGTCCGATGATACAGACACACGGTTCTCTGACCCAGAAGAACCACTGTCTCCAAAGGAAGTGCCCTACTTCGACCTAGTTTCAACAGGTGATTGGGACCATCTCATAGCAAATCTTGAGAAAAGTACCAATCAAGAAGACCCATGGACAAAAGCAGAGCCGTGGTCTGTAGATACCTTTGGAACTCCAGAAGGCTTTGTTGGGTTGGAAGCCTCCGAAAATATTGTGGAGGAACCGCCTTCAAATCTTCCAACAGAAGATTTTGTTCAAAAGATAGACTTGGGAAAACCTGATAACTCACGTCCTGTATTCATAAGCAAGAATATAAAGGATGATGAGTTACCCGAGTATATCGCGTTTCTTCATGAGTTCGTTGATTGTTTTGCATGGTCTTACGCTGAGATGCCTGGCTTAGACCCCAAAATAGCAATCCATAAACTCAATCTTCAAAAAGATATCAAGCCTGTCAAACAAGGCCAAAGAAGGTTCCGTCCTGACGTGATGGACAAAATTGAACAAGAAGTTCAAAAACTCAAAAGCGTTGGCTTCATCCGTGAGGAACAGCATCCTGAATGGTTGGCCAACATCGTCCCCGTGACAAAGAAAAATGGGCAAATCAGGGTCTGCATTGATTACAGAGACCTGAACAATGCATGCCCAAAAGATGAATTCCCGCTCCCTATACCGGAGGTGATGATCGACAATACCTGTGGGTTCGAGCGAATGACATTCATGGATGACTTCTCTGGCTACAATCAGATAAAGATGCATCCTGAAGATGGAAAACACACAGCATTTCGGACCCCGTTTGGCGTGTATTGCTACACTGTCATGCCATTCGGTCTGAAGAATGCCGGCGCTACATATCAGAGGGCTATGATGAAGATATTCCAAGATATGCAGCACAAGACGGTCGAATGTTATGTCGATGATCTCGCCGTCAAAAGCAAAAGAAAAGAAGACCATCTCAAAGATCTTCGAGAAGTCTTCCTCCGACTTCGCAAACACAAACTGCGAATGAATCCCCTCAAATGCTTCTTCGGTGTTTCATCGGGTAAGTTTCTCGGATTCATAGTACGGAGAGTTGGCATAGAGCTTGACCCCACCAAAGTCAAGGCTATCCTAGAAATGCCATCTCCAAGAACCCTAAGACAATTAAAAGGGCTCCAAGGAAGATTGGCATACATTCGGCGGTTCATCTCCAACCTATCAGGAAAGTGCCGTCCATTCTCTCGGTTAATGAAGAAAGGTGTCGATTTTGTCTGGGATGCTGAATGTGAAGCCGCGTTCCAGGACATCAAGTCATACCTGACTAAACCTCCAGTGTTGGCTGCCCCCACAACTGGAAAACCATTCCTCTTGTACACAAGAGCCCTTGACTGTTCTTTAGGCGCTCTACTCGCACAAAAGAATGACCAGGGAAAAGAAGCTGCTCTATATTACCTTAGCCGCATGTTGGTAGGTGCAGAGTATCGCTACTCTCCAGTCGAAAAAGAATGCTTGGCAGTGATGTTCGCCGTACAAAAACTGCGTCACTATCTGCTATCCAACACAGTGTACCTGATTTCGAGGATCAACCTCCTAAAGGTCCTTGTCACAAAAGCAGGTTCTCTCAATGCCCGACTGGCAAAATGGTCCATCCTCCTGTCACAATTTGATATTAGGTATGTACCACAAAAAGCAATCAAAGGCCAAGCTCTAGCAGACTTCCTCGCGGAGCATCCATTGCCTAAAGATTCTCCACTCAGGGATGACCTCCCAGACGAATCAGTCTACAGTGTGGAGACTTCGTTATCAAACGCTTCCTGGCACATGTACTTCGATGGCGCAACCAGGACAAATGAAAAGGGAAATCAAATATCGGGAATTGGCATTCTCTTTGTTAATCCTGACAAATACATGATTCCACACGCATTCTCGCTACTGGAACCATGTTCAAACAATGCAGCTGAGTACCAAGCCCTAATCATAGGATTGGAACTCGCCCTTGAATCCGGCATCACTACGCTGGAAGCTTTTGGAGACTCTCAACTGATCGTCAACCAGATGAATCAGAAATTTGAAGTCAGGAAGCCCGATCTGTTGCCTTACTACAACAAAGCACAATCGCTTCGACAAAAGTTCGACATCTGTCATATCACCCACATCCTCAGAGGTGGAAACATTCGTGCAGATGTCCTGGCTGGACTTGCTGCGTCTATGGCAATCCAAGAAGGGGAAAACATGCAAATTACAGTGTGTCAAAAAAGGATTCTCCCTTCTCTCAACACACATCAAGCAGTTGCTGAATGCCACCAAGTGGTTGGAAGTCGGATCTCCGTCCTTAAACCTCTGATCAGCGACTGGAGGGATCCGTTCATTGATTACATAATGTTCGGAATCCTACCTGAAGATCCAAAAGAACGGGTAAGCATCCAAAGACGAGCCCCAAACTTTCATTTGGATATTCCTTCAAAAATGCTGTATAGAAAATCCTACAATGGAGTACTTCTACGCTGCTTGTCACAACAAGAGGCTGAGGGAACACTCAAAGAAGTACATGCTGGTCTTTGTGGAGCCCATCAGGCTGGGCCTAAGCTCTACGATCAGATAAAAAGGTTAGGTTATTATTGGCCTACCATGGTGGCTGATGCAATGCAATTTGCTAAGCGCTGCCAATAATGCCAAGTTCATGGAGATTATGTCCACATGCCTCCGGAATGGCTACATCCTACAGCAATCTCATGGCCTTTTGAAGCCTGGGGTATGGACATCATAGGTCCTATCTCCCCTCCATCGAGCAAAGGTCATCGCTTCATCTTCGCCGCTACGGATTATTTCTCCAAGTGGTCAGAAGCATTCGCGCTTAGTGAAATGAAGACGTCATCAGTCCTTCACTTCTTGCGCACCAACATCATTTGTCGCTTCGGCATACCTAAAAGATTCGTCCATGATAACGGACCACGGTTCCGCGATCACCGATTCTACAGGTTCTGCGACAAATACAAAATCCAAAGTTGTCCTTCAACTTCGTACAATCCGGCAGCGAATGGACTAGCAGAGGCCTTCAACAAGACGCTCTGCAAAATCCTCAAGAAAATGGTCTCTAGTCACAAAAGAGAATGGAGCGACAAACTGCCTGAAGCTTTGTGGGCCTATCGAACCACCGTTCGAGGACCAACCCATAGCACACCATTCTCCTTGGTCTATGGATGCGAAGCTGTTGTCCCTTTGGAGGTTCAAATTCCTTCCTTAAGGGTATCTCTACAAAATGACATGACGCAAGAAAGCAATGTCAAATTGAGACTCCAAGAGCTGGATAACCTCGATGAGAGACGGCTCGAAGCTCTACAAAGCATTGAACTCTACCAAGCACGCATGGCAGGATCTTTTGACAAGAAGGTCAGGCAACGCGCCTACAAAAAGGGAGACTTGGTTCTTACAGTAAAAAGACCAATGGTTTTTGCCAACAAATCCAAAGGCAAATTTGAACCAAAATGGGAGGGACCTTTCGTCATCGACAAAGTCTTCTCCAACGGCGCATACGCTCTTCTAAACATGGAGGGTGACAGATGTATGCTGCCCATCAATGGGAAGTTCTTGAAGCGGTACTACCCTTGAAGGCTTCTTCCATCGGGTCAGAGCGACGCCTGCACGGCCAAAGCCTATTCCTAGGTATCTGCTCGTCAAACCCACTCCTTTTGGAACTTTCATAAAAAAAAAAACCCCTCAAAACAATGTTTCTTTCATCGTTTCATTGTTAAAAAAAAAAGCAAATCCAAAAATCCAAGTTTAGGAGCTTCTTCCCAAACTTGACCAAAATTTTCGATCCTTGAAACCAAAATTCATGGTTTGAAACAAAATCAGGACCTAGGGATTTCAGCCCTAGTCCACCTCGACTTTTACCACCAAAATGGTTTTGAGTCAAAATTTACGACCCTCGTGTCTTTAAACAAAAAAATGGTTTTTCAAAAACCGCAAGGAAGCGACGTTCAGTCGATACTTGCAAAACCCAAAACCGGAAGGATGCGAACCCCATTCGATACTTCCAAAACCCCAAAATTTCAAAAATCGTGGAGACGCAACGTTCCAGTTGATATCCACAACCCAAATTTTAAAACAAACAAAAAAAAAAAAAACAAAACAAAGGTTCGAAAAAACCTTAAACTTCAAAAATCGTGGGGAAGCGACATTCCATCGATACCCACAAAACAAAATTTTTGAAGACAAAAGCAGGGAAGCGACGCTTAGTCGATACTTGCACCGAAAACCGCGAGGAGGCGACATTCCATCGATACTCGCAACCGAATGAGCAAGGAAGCGAATTCCATCGATACTTGCAATACCATTCAGCAGGGAGGCGACTTTTAGTCGATACTTGCATTTTTGAAAACCAAAAACCTGGCTTTCACGCCAAAAAACCCCGGCTTCCATGCCAAAAATTCGGCTTTCACGCCAAAAAACCAAAAACCTGGCTTTCACGCCAAAAACTCGGCTTTCATGCCAAAAATCAAAATTCGGCTTCCATGCCAACAAAACAAAACTCCGTTTTCAAAAAAAAAAAATTGGCTCTCATGCCATCCCAAAATTTGGCTTTCACGCCACCAAAATCGGCTTTCATGCCACCTCAAAATTCGGCTTTCATGCCATCTCAAAAAATTGGCTCTCATGCCATCCCAAAATTTGGCTTTCACGCCATCAAAATCGGCTTTTATGCCACAAAATTCGGCTTTCATGCCATCTCAAAAAAAAATTGGCTCTCATGCCATCCCAAAATTTGGCTTTCACGCCATCAAAATCGGCTTCCACGCCACCTCAAAATTTCGGCTTCCACGCCATCCAAAATTTTGACTCTCATGCCATAAACCCAAATCCGGCTATAAATGCCACCCAAAAATTGGCTTTCATGCCGCAAGCAAAATCTGGCTCCCATGCCAAAACATGTCTCAAAAACTGGCTCCCATGCCAAAACAATCATTTGTCAAAAGATTTCTCACAAAATGACAAACTTTTGATCACATCCCATTTAGCAATCACTTTAATCACAATATTTAAGTGAGCGTAGGGAAAACAAAAAAAAAGTACCAAAAAAAATACATGTGGTACCAAAAAAAAAAGAAGAAGAAAAGAAAAGTGTTCACAAGCACTACAAAAATGTATACCAAAAAAATAATACATGTGGTATATAAAAAGAGAGAAAGAGGGGTCTCAGCCAAAAATGCCCTCCAGCCAAGCTTTCAGTTCCTCAAGCAAACTCTTGGCTTCATCCGTTAGAGTCTCCAAGGCACGCTTCTTCAAGAATCTGCCATGAGTAGCTGGAGAAGGCTCTATCCCTTCTGCTACACCAGGAAGACTATCCCGTGCAGTCTGCCATCGTTCATTCTCTCTAGCCTTCCTATTGAGAATCTGATCGGCCTCTGCAACTTGGCGAATCAAAGCACTCTCCCTGTCACGAGCCTCTGTTATGGCGGACCACGTACTGGCGACTTGGGCCTTTTGGTGTTCGAGATGCTTCCTTGCCTCCTCAACCTCTCCATCAAGGATGCTAAGGTCATGCTGCAGCCTGATGATGTCTAACTCCGCTCGGTTCCTCTCCCGAACCAGCTGCTTCCTGCCCTGTGCAGTCTCTTTCAATTCCGATTGAGCCTTCTTAGCAGGATTCAAGAACATCTCTTGGAAGAACTGGTCATCAGGATAGCTGATGGTCTCAAACCACCTGTCGCCTAATGCAATGATCCTATCAACGATCGCCCGGGCGTCCGTAACATCCAGACCAATATCTTCCTCAGCATCTTTGAGAATCTCCTTCACATGCGGAATCTTGCTACGCGCAACATCCAAGTGTCCAGAAAAGAGGGTCTCAATCCAAGAACTCAAAACCCGCATCACCACCTTCTTCGCATACTGAAGAGATGGGTCAGATGAAGACTCACCCTTCTCTGACGATTGGCTGCCCAAGTCATGTCCCATCGGAAGAGTGACAACAGAACACTTTCCAATCGGGGCCACTGGAGAAGGAATCTCAACATGAGGTCTTGCCTCTGCCGCGTCAGAATTGGCTGGAGGATTAACTTCTGGCATCCCTGACTCTGGCTCTGAAGGAAGCGATGGACTCTCTTCTGTCACTTCAAAATCTGCCAAACACAAAAAAAAAAGGTATGAATATGATCCTGTTAAAAATCACTATCAGGGTTATTATTATGAAAGTACCTTCTTCGACGATTGGCGGAATGCCTTCCCTCTCCATGAACTCATCGGAAGTATCGTCTACACTGGCGTCCATCGATGGTTCAAAGTCGTCGGAATCCTGTGATAAATCAGCTGATACAAAAAAAAATGTGTGTTAGCAAATCAAGTCACAGACAAAAAAAAAAAGAAAAGAAAAGAAAGTGGAAAAAAAAAGTAATACCAGTTGGAGATTCTGCATTCATTTCAGAATCCCTTGGTTTATCTTCTGGCGTCTCCACAGGGTCAGGCATCCTCTCATCGGTTGCAACATCAGGGATCGCCATGTCTTCCTCTTCTGCTAAAAAAAAAAAAGAAAAAAAAAAGGAAAGAAAAAAAGAGAAGCATGAAAAAAAAAAAAAAAAAGAAAAAAGAAAAGAAACACTTTCTTTTTCCCATCCTATTTCTACATGGATTTCTTGTAGAAGAAAAAAAGGGGGGTAACTTACTTGAAGCCATGAATGGAGAAGACGAAGAAACTTGAAGACTCTTGAAGAAGGAGAACTCTTGATCTTGGAGAAACTCTTGAAGACTTTTGCAAAAAGAAAGCAATAGGAGCAAGAGATCCAACCTCAATTGCTTTTATGGAAGAGGGCAAACCAAAAAAAGGAAAGAGGAGAAAAGTAAGGAGGTAAGTGCTAAAAATTAGCAACCTTCCCAAAAGAAAAGGAAACTTGGGATATTCTCTCCCAAAACAAAGATCCTTTGAGAAATTCTCTCCCAAAGAAAGATATTTTGAGAGAATCTCTCCCAAAATCAAGAAAACTTGAGAAAATCTCTCAAAGTAAAGATATTTTTAGATATTCTCCACCCAAAAGAGATATCTTTAGATATTCTTTACGAAAATGACACCATATGAGATCTAAGTCATCCTTCAAAGCTTAAGGTCCCATGGGTTAGCCCATATGAGCCAGGTTTGACCACCTAGGCACTAAAAATGGCTTTTAGTCAAAATTCCTCTTACCAAGAGCATACAAAAAAAAAAGGGTCCCATGCCTCTTTTGAGTTGATTGGACCATACAAAGAATTCCAAAGCCTCATAAGCTTCCAAAATCCAAAACCATCTCACCTCATGAGCCAAATTGAGCCAAACCTTGAAATTGACATTTCACCAAAAATCAAACCGGTCCCCTAACATTCCACATACAGCTTGTTAGGTCACAAGACCAAAATCAAAAACCAAAACCTGACCCCCCAACATTCCACATACAGTTTGTTGGGTCACACGGTCAAAACCAAAATCCGACCCCCTAACTTGCGACATACAGCCTGTTAGGACTCAAGGTCAAAACAAAAATCCAAATCCGCATCCCTGATGTCATCTTCAATACTTTGCCTCAAGATGGTACATGATTCCTATCACTACCATACAAATCCCCTGGAAGCTCAAAAGGCTACTCCATCAAAAAAAAAATGCTCAAAGACTCTTGGTCAAGTCAGAAGCTCTTCTTCAAGATTCTCTTCGAGGCACATCGACTGCAAAAGCTATATCGTCGCTGTACCTCGAGGGGGCATTTGTTGACACCAAAAATGTCACTTTTCCTCTTCACACCAAAAGCTACATGGAGCCGCATCCTACCAAAAATAGGCATGCGCCACTTCAAGCATCAGATCTTGTCAGAATCAAACAAAAACTGCAAGGTCATTCAAAACAACCAAAAGAGAGGTACACATGAAGTTTCGGGCCATTCCGACATCATTTGGCCTAGCTTCACTTCTCCAAGCGCTCCCGGCGGCGGCAGAATCGGAGACACCAAATCTTCGATCAGGGCCTATGGATGTTGTCAAAACATGTCCAAAAGGCTCCACGCCAAATCTCAAGTCAAACCAGCAATGTTTGACCCATCATCAACTCTCCAACAGCTTAATCAAGCCTACCAGCGGCAGAGCACCCCGGGACCATGGCACCCAATTCAGAGCTTGTGGATCATCTCAAAATGACTCCAGTAGGCTCCCCGTCGAGTTTCAGGTCAATCGGACATCGTTTGACCGGAAGTCAAAGCTCGGCATCTCTATTGCAGGAGAAACAAAGTCAAGCGTTTGCATGACTCCAAATGGCTTCAAAACTCAAACAAAAGCCTATGGTTGGTCTTAACTACTGATGAGGGAGTCACACGTCGAATTTTAGGTCAATCGGACATCGTTTGACCGAAAGTCAAAGTTCGGCATTTCCCTCGCAGTGAAATCAAAGGCAAGCATTTGCATGACCCCAAATGGCTTCAAAACTCAAACGAAAGCCTATGGTTGGTCTTAACTACTGATGAGGGAGTCACACGTCGAATTTCAGGTCAATCGGACATCGTTTGACCGAAAGTCAAAGTTCGGCATTTCCCTCGCGGTGACATCAAAGGCAAGCGTTTGCATGACCCCAAATGGCTTCAAAACTCAAACGAAAGCCTATGGTTGGTCTTAACTACTGATGAGGGAGTCACACGTCGAATTTCAGGTCAATCGGACATCGTTTGACCGAAAGTCAAAGTTCGGCATTTCCCTCGCAGTGAAATCAAAGGCAAGCATTTGCATGACCCCAAACGGCTTCAAAACTCAAAAGAAAGCCCATGGTTGGTCTTATTTAATGCTCAAGAAGCTTCACCTCAAATTTCAGGTCATTCCGACATCGTTTGACCCTATTTCAGCTTCTGGCGGAAAATCAGCAGTTCTGCGCTCGGCTTTTCCCGGAAAATCGGAAACTTTGCAAACCAATTTGCAAGGATTCTCATCATGTTTTTCAGAGGGAAATCAAGCCAAAAATGTGGAGAAATGTCATAGAAAACAAACAAAAAAAACGGAAGCGAAAAACGACGAAAAACGGCCAGAAACGGGCCCCGTGAAGCAATTTTCCCCCCAGGGTCGCAGAGCCCTGCGACCCTGGGCCAGGCCTGCGACCCTGGGCCATGGTCGCCGGCGACCATGGGGCCGGCGACCCTGGGAGGTCCGGGGCGCCGATTTCGCCCCGGGACCCCCCGTTTCGTCCGTTTTCGCGAGACGAGTTGTTCTGTCCCTGTGATTTTTCCAGATTCAGACTTTTGAGGCTCCAAATTCGCCGATATTCGCCAAGATCACAGCAATCCTTCCAAGAACTTCAAAAACTTCGTTGATCGCCAGCTGAACAACCAAAAAGTGCACTTTCTGCCCGCCTGATCGCGAAATCGACTGGACAGATGCTGCCGGCCCGCTAGTATCAACCAATGTCTGAAACTACATGATCATCTGATGTTGATTTACATAAGGATCCATCGATGATCATCGCAAAGGGAATTCCAAGAGACGCAACATGGCCCGCGACTCTTCAGCTACCAAGGTGGCCACTTAGTGCAATCAATTGGCCCATTTATGGCAAGTTAATGCGGTCATTAACCCATTATCTTGAACGGCCCAATCAGAAGCCTCCGTTCAGGAGTTACAAGTCCAAGCAATCATGGCATTCAAGCCATGAAACTCCTAACATAATGGAGATTAAAGGCGATTAAATGCCCATGACTCTCCTCCGGCCAATGAAATCCAAGGGTCAGGAGTTACAAAACAAAAAGCAATTAAACTTGTAACTCCTCCCTTAATGAGCTTTATTACCATAAAGGCTCATAAATCACTCCTAAAGGCTACCAAAAGGCCTATAAATAGGAGTCCTCTCCAAGCATTCCAGGAGGGGGACACACACAGAAGGATCCGGGAAAATCGCCACAGATCCGGAAAAATCGCCAGAAAATCATTCAAAAATCCTTGGAGAAATCTCTACAACCCTGCTCCTTCAAGAAAACTCTGCTGCAACAAGTTCAACAAGGTGATTGAAGCCCCTTGGGGGGCCACCCCCCCAAAGACCACCTCTCCTTCTATCCAACATGGCTAGATGCGGCTTTTCAGCCCGTCTACTCAGTTTTTTTACCGGATATAGGACCTTATCTTGGTCCTTATCCTCTAAAAATCTGAGGTTGGAGCCAAGCCAAGAAATCAAGCACTATGTTCTCATCTGAAGGACGATGGCGGAGCCCATACATGACTCGCGACCATCGATCTAAACGAGCCCTCCCACAATCGCATGAGAAGTTAGATTCTTTTTTCTTACTTTTCTGTTGTAAATTGTATTTTTTCTAAAGAGACAAAAAAATCACATCTCTTGTCTTTCATTATTGATAAGATTTGTAAATCGCCTTTCATGGCAAAATCGCCTCCAACGGCACCAAACCGCCTTCTACGGCACAAAAACGCCTTTCACGGCATTCAAACAAAACTGTCTCTTTTATTAAAATATGTATGCAATGGAAAACTAGAAAAAAGTTTCATTTCCCTTTTTACTTGTGAAGGTGGATCTCCGGATCACCATTTCTAAATTCCAAGTATTAAAGAGAAATTGGCATACCCGTACAAAAAAACTGATGCCCGCTTTTCCTTTTTCCCTCCACCATACCCCGTCAGCCCCGGGGCGGAGGCAGCTTTGGAAAAAGACAAAAGCCGGGTCCATAAACATAAAGTAATAACTCCTACTGAGACCGCATCCGCCTTAGCATCAGATCCTAGGTTGACAATGATTTCGCCGTCACTGAGTTTCCTAGTTTCCCTGAACCCCTGCAACGAATTTCATATGTGATTAGTTGCCCCGGAGTCTACACACCAAGATTTTGAAGTACCAGTTGCAAAACTAACTTCAGAAACAAGTGACTCAATCATACCTGAGGTCTTCTTCTTAGACAGATAATCTGGACAATTCCTTTTTCAATGTCCTGTCATACCACAATGGAAACACTTTCCTTTTGTCCCCGACCCCTTAGCTTTGCCAACACCACCATTAGGACCATTCTCCACCTTAGGACCTTTCGGAACTGATTTCTTCTTGCCTTTCCGCCCTTTGCCTTTCGGTTTGGACTTGGCAAATGACTTTTCTGTCATCAGGACAGTTGGCTTCTTCTTCATAATCCCTTCAGTCACGACCAGCTGAGCTAGAGTCAAATTCATCTTATTCATATTATAATTGACCTTGAAATTGTTGAATGACTCTGGTAGTGACTCAAGGATTATGTCAATCTGCGATTCTGCATCAATCGCAGCCCCCAGTACATCTAACTCATTCAATGAGTCCATCATTTTCAACATGTGGTCCTGTACTGGTGTGCCTTCAGCCATCTTGGTGCTTTTAAGCACCCTCATAGCTGCCTGTCTAGCAGGCCTGCCCTGTTCCGCAAACATCTCCTTTAAGTTTGATATAATATCATATGCGGTCTTAAAGGATTGATGTTGGTGTTGCAAAACACTAGACATGGATGCCTGTATATAACATCTGGCCATCTCATCGTCTTTGGCCCACTTGGTGTAAAGTTCATTTTCTTCTTGTGATGCTTCCGGCACTGGCTCATCAAGGGGGGGTTTGGTAAGGACATATTTATATCCTGAAGCTGTTAGGACTATATCCAGGTTCCGTTTCCAGTCTACATAGGTGGATCCTGCTAATTATTCTGGTTGAGGATGGTCGCAAGTGGATTGAAAGTGTTTGAATTCATGCTTGAAATACTGTAGCACATAACCATACATTCAATTAATGAATTTAAATAACATTAGGGTTTAGTATTCTACCAAATTTATATAGAATCCTCATAACCACTAAATTCAGAATACATCGGAATCCCATTCCCCGGGGTATGCCTCCTTGGGGAGTGCGAATACTACCTAGATTGGTGCGGATCAAAGTTGGTCAAAATTGGGATTAAGACTAACTTTCCATGATCCCCTTCATTCATTATTATCTAGGTATCTCATACCAAATAATGAATGACTCCCGATAGGCTTTGGTTTCTAAAATAAATGAGGCAAATCCTTGGGGATACTACATCATTATTTTAGTTAAGTGTGACCCACCAACTAGCATTGCATGACAACCGTTGCGAGCAGCTCCTCCTTGGGGAGTGGGCCCCCGCCCCGTCTCACCAACACTATCCATAGGAGATCCATATCTAGTAACCAGACAAGTAAAAGCCCTCCGTGGGGAACGATCATTCTCAAGATGGCGCGTGGCTAATACTTTCCTTACAATGGACCTATGGTGGAAAACCATGGGATTTCTAAATATAAATGCCCCGCTCCCACTTAATATTTTAGAATTGAGGATTTCTTTATAAGGTATTAGGGCCCACATGTATACATCAAATCATCTTATGATATGATCTAAGATTGGTTCCAAGTCAAGTTATTTTAAGGAAAGTTCAGTTTCTAAATTAGAGTTACCAATGTGTCCATCTCATGGGCCATCAACACTAATTAGAACTCTTTCCAAAAATTAATTTGATTTGACCAATTTTAGTTACTTGCTATGTTTGGATCAGATCTGGAAAAATTCTAATTTAAGCATGCATCCATAAATAGAAATTGCAAAAATAGAAACTAGTCCTCTCCTCCACATGGCCCAAGCGGAATAGACTTCTTGGACTTCTAGACTTTCCAAAAATTTGGAATTCCTCAAACTCTTTAGGAAACTCCAGAACCTTTTTGGTAATCTTCAAACTCTTTGATTAGGAGTCCAACATCGCTTTCCTTCTTCGTCTCGGACATCGCTAGAATTTACAAATTTAGAAAAATTACATAAATTCCTATGCCTCAAATATGAGACTTACATGGTAATCTAAAACTGGAATTAAAAGGGCTATAGGGAAATTCATCATGCCTTGCCCTTTCACGGGAAACCAAGGAAACCATAACGCCCTTTACATTTAGCCTTAAATAAACCAATCACCATAAAAGAAAGCAAAAGACTTGGGGGCCATATGGAGAGGACATTATCATCTGCAAGTTAGTATCTCATATAACCATACAAATCACAAAAATAGGCTGCCAAACAATGCTGGAAAAATAGGAAGAATAAATAGACCCGAAACTTGAAAAAAACAAATTCTGCAGAATTCTGCACAGAAGGGTGGGTCGACCTGCCAAGGGGGGGGGTCAACCTGCCTGACGAATTTCTGTATGTTGAGTTTTCTGTTTCGTGTCTGTTATTCTCCAAATCACTTCCAAAGTGTCCCAATGGCTTCCTATGATCCTTCCATCATTATTAAGCCCTTTTGTGACTATCCAAACATGAATTTACTATCAAACCAAGTAAAATCATCAAAATTGATCCTTACATAGCCCTTGCTTCATCTTCTTCACATCTCATGCAAAGATCAGAGCAAGCTTGCTGGTCTAACATGATTAGAGATGAGGTTAGGCTCTGATACCAATTGTTGGAATATAGGTGGGCCTTCCAGACAGGTTTCAAAAACTTTTGACCCACTTAATGCAGGGATCAATTGTCTAGAATGCAACAAACCCAATCCAGGATGCAATTTCCTCAATCTCATAGTCATGTACAGCAATAACTACTTTCTAAAAGATAGAAAACAAAACATAAACATGCTTCCACGAAATACACAACATACAAGGATGTAGATATACCTTTGGAGCTTTGTTGTGCTCTAATGGAGGATTTGATTTCTTTACTTTGGTGATGAACAACTTCACAATCCAAATCAGAGTCTTCAACTCCTTTTGATCTTCCAACACTATGTCCCGTAGTAGATCTCTTTTCTCAAGAAGATGGTGAAATCCTCAAGAGAAAACCCTACTAATAACTCTAAGGAACCAAAGGTGAAAGAGAGGGGAACTTTGAGAGGAAGATGACTTGTACAACTCTTGCACAAGGGGCTGAAAAGTGCTCTCTTAATTATGCACGAATTTGAGAGGAGTATTCCTCTATTTATAGCCCTCCATAAATCCTCTTTTCCTATTTGAAATAGAAGTTTAACTCCCATTACAAAATAGTGAACTTCTCCCTTGCTAGTTGCCATAGAAGTCTCACTTCCACAACAATTAGTAGCTTTCTCCTTTCTAATTAAAATAGAAGTCCTACTTCCATTATTAATTAGTAGCTTACCATTACCACTATTAGAAGTCTCACTTCAAATAAAAATAGTAACCTTCCTTTTAGAGTTCAAGTAGAATTAGTATCTTTCTAATAACTTGGGCTATCGTGGGGACCACTAGGGATTCCTTAGAAAGCTGGCTCCAACTCGGACACGCGACCCCACATCTCATGTGCAATCCGGGCCCACAGTTAATTGCAAATAACTCCACTATATAAATGCAATTGCACTCCAGTCTTAGGAATATATTACAATGAAGACCATAAACTTCCTCAGTACCACAAGTAGGCCCCTCCATCTATATCCATGGATTAATTGGACTTGTCCACTAAATTAGATCCATATCTTATTATCCTTGAGCCCTAATTAATTATAATGATCATTTGGTACCGATCCAATTAACTCTTAATTGGAATGGGTGCGCACTTACCAATGATAAATCCATTAATTGGCACAAGGGGATATTAAAGATAGATTCCATCTTGACCATTGAATGTTCCCACAGCTCTACTACCACGTACCCAAATCACCGAGGTGTTGACCTACAACTGGCTTCACTCATTGGTGACTCAAAGCAAATGAATAGATAGAAACTTGAGTTCATCAATGTCTCAGGATTATGAGCCTATTACTAGGGAATTATGAGAGCAGACCTTAAAATAAAGACAGTGTATATAAGGTGCTTCTCATGGTCCTTCAATACATCCAATGTACCAGCACCATGATCAAGAATCTTACATTCTGATGATCGAGACAAATCACACTATCTCATAGTGATCAAAGTGCTGCAACCTTGTCAGACGAGATGTCCAATCTCATCACTGGTTGTGAAGATATTTAAGTATAAGATTTGCAATACATATCTCCTTTATGTGGATCTCATCCATACACATGTATTACATCTAGTATACTTGTGGACTCCGGTTCATCTCATGAACTATTATGTCATTTGTATTGGTTATGTGCAAGTATATAATTAAACACCATTCATCTCATGAAAGGAAAGCATGATTGTATTGAAAAATAAAGAAACGAATCAATTTATTACATCATATACTTGGTATTGAGACTATCAAAACTAACAATTTTTTGTCTCTTTACAAATAATACAAAATACAATAGAAAAGTAAGAAAATGTATCTGACTTCTCAAAAGATTGTGGGGACTCGTTCAGATTGATGGTCGCAAGTCATGGATGGACTTCGCCATCGTTCTTCAGATGAGAACGCTTGATGCTTTGATTCTTTGGCTTGGCTTAAACCTCAGTTTTTTAAAAGATAAAGATCAAGGAGAGGTCCTATATCCAATAAAAATCCGTGTAAACGGGCTGAAGAGCCACGTTTAGGCCATGTTGGATAGATGGAAAGAGGAGACCTTGGGTGGGTGGCCCCCAAAGGGACTTCAATCACCTTGTGGTGTTTCAGCAGCAGAGTAGCAAGATTTCTTCAGAGTTTTTCTTCCTTGCTTGTGCTTATGGATCTCTCTCTGTGTCTGCATTTCTCTCTCTATCTGTGTGCATATGTCTATCCCGGGATCTCTTGGAATTACCCATTTTTATAGGTTCTTGGTAACCATGGGGTGATTTATGGGATTGATGACCCATGATGATGGAATTGATGGCATTGATGCTCCATGATGGGAGGAGTTACAAGTTTTAATTCTTGATTTTGTAACTCTTTTTTCTTGGCTTGTGATTGGCCAGTGGAGAATGATGGGCATTTAATCACCCTTAATCTCCATGATGAGGGGAGTTTCATGGTTTAATGCTATGATTACTTGGATTTGTAACTCCCATTTGCTTCATTTTTATTGGGCCGTCCAAAATAATTGGTTAATGACTGCATTAAGTTGTCATAAAACGGGTCAATTAACAGCATTAAGTAGTCGTCAGGGCATTTGAAGAGTATCGGGCCGTGCCGCGTCTTTTGGAATTCTTCTTGTGCTGATCGCTAATGGATCCACATGTTGTTTGATGTCGGATGGTGATGTAACTTCAGACATTGGTTGATACCAGCGAGCCGGTGACATCTGTCTTGTCGATTTCTCAATCGGTCGGACATAAAGTGTACTTTCTTCGTTAGCCGGTTGGTGATCTTTGAGCGATCAATAATGATTTCATGCTCTTGACGGCAGATCATAAATGTTGATGAAGATCAGTCGATTTCGAGCATAAAAAATCAGATTTTCAAAAAACCACAAGGCCTGGAACTCTCGAAACGCGGAAAGGGCGGAAAACGGGCCACCCGGCGACAAATCCGGCGACCCGGATTTCCATGGTCGCCGGCGGTAACCATGGGCCAAGGTCGTTGGCGACCATGGGGATTGTTCCCTTTTCGGTCGCCGTTTCTCGGTCGTTTTTCAGTCTTTTTCGATGCTTTTTTCTCCTGTATTTTTCTTAACATTTCTCCTCATTTATTGGCTTGATTCTACTAAAGAAAACCTGACGAGAAGCCATACAAATCAGAGCACAAAGTTTCCTATTTTTTTGGAAAAGTCGAAGATTTTGTAGCCGATTTTCCGTCAAGAGTCGAAACTAGGTCAAACGATGTCGGAATGACCTGAAATTTGAGATGAAGCCTCCTGAGCAGTAGATAGGACCAACCATGGGTTTTTGTTTGAGTTTTGAAGCCGTGTGGGGTCCCGTCGCCAGTAGGCTTGATTTCGTCGCGGGGAAGATATCACGCATTGATGTGCGGTCAACCGATGTCTGATTGACTTGAAATTTAACAGGGAGCCTATTAGAGTCATTTTGAGTCGATTCGTTGGCTCCGTTTTGGATGTCAAGGTCCCAGTTGCTCTGCCACCGATAGCCTTGATTTTGTTTCGGAGCGTCAAAGTCGGGTAAAACATTGTCGGAATGACCTGAAATTTGACGTGCAACCCTTTGAAAGCATGTTGAAGCCATCCATATGCTCAGTTTAATGAGTAATAGTCCCGGTAGTTCTCGCTGCCGAGAGGCTTGATTTTACTGCTCAGAGGGTCAAACATTGTCGGTTTGACTTGAAATTTGACATGGAGCCCTTTGGAGGTATTTTGAGACTATCCGTAGGCTCTGATCGAAGTTTTGATGTCTTCGACGCTGTCGCCGCCAGAAGCGCCTGTTCAACTGCCGGAGGAGTGAAGTAGAGTCAAATGATGTTGGAATGACCCAAAACTTTATGTGAAACCCTCTTTTGGCTGTCTTGAAGGATCTTGCAATTTTTGTTTGATTCTGACAAGATCTGATGCTTGAAGCAACATTGCTTGTTTTGTAGTAGGATGCGGCTTCATGTGGCTTCTTGATGTTGAAGAGGCAAAGTGACATTTTTTGTGTCAACACAGGCCTTAGAAGAAAAGTTGATGGACGGAGGCCTTACAAGACCTCTATGAGGGACCGCTAATTTACTCCAAAAAAAAAAAGGATAAGAGGATGACAATTCCATCATGGAAGTGAGAAGGAATGAGACTTCTACAAATAATTATTTGTACTATTTTCAAGGCTCTCTCAGTGATGATTCCATCATTTATATATATATATATATATCTTTTTAGAGAATGAGTTAAATCCTTCTTCTTTTCTTCTTAGTTTTGGATTGAATTGTAGGTCAAAGTGCAATTAGTCAAGATAGTTGGTAGGTCATATAGTAAGAATGCAATTCTCAGTGTTTGTGTTTTGAATTTTAATTTTAAATTTAATATCAAAAATGAAAAAATCAATTAAAAAAAAGAAAAAAAGGCACGCCGAGCACAACCCAGAGCGCTCCAGGAACGGCACGGCCCACAATAAATCCCTGGTGGGTCGTGCCGGCCCGACCCATTTGACATGCCTAAAGTTCTGCCAAAATTAAGCTCTATTTTAGTTCCGATAGTTTGTACATGGGCCTAATTTTCTAGGCCACCTAATCAAATGATTTTCTTATATCTCCAAAGGCATTTAACAAAGGATCTATTTTAGTCTCTATTTGCTACTTAAGAAATTATTTAGGCTCTGTTTTAGTTCGGGTGTATATATTTTGGGGCTCTTGACATTTGGATGTTCTTGCCTGACATTTGTCCTTAAATGGTTGTAGTTTAAGTAATTTTTGTAGAGTTCTTTGTATAGTAAAAATGCGACGTCGCATGGGCCTAAGATGTCACAAAATGTAATACGTGTAATATCGCATGGCCATAAAATATCGCACGGGTAGCTCCATAGACATTTATTAAACTTCAATCCATTGACAAGCGAATGTTATAGGACAAAGGAGGGTTGTATGGGCAGAATCCTTACATTTTATGAATGAGCTAGGCTTGAACTTGCATGTTAGGCCATGGGGCGGATATGGACATTCAGAATTAGGCCCAAGAACTAAATAAGCATGGTTTGGACTTGCTTTTTTCTAGGGGCGGAAGGTCAAATTGGGCTAAAATAAACAATTTGGATTGACTTGGGATGTCTATAGATTGAACTCGTCCGATCAGGCCCATTTTTAAAATGGTATCCCTATTTGTAGTGGGCCAACCTAACCTAACCTGTATAGCTCACAGGAGAAGAATGAAGAAGGATCTGTAGTTAATGGAAGAACGGAATTGATTTTAACTTGTCCATTATGAGATCCGCGTTTTAATGATCCTGTTTGTATAATTGTGGGGTCTCAAAATGCTCGTTGATTTTTTATTTTACTTTATTTAATTTATTTCTCTTAATTGGGCTCCTCAAACTTTTGGTGACAGGCATATTTTTCTAACACCCGATTGTTTCTTTTAGGATCTGAACTCGCGATCGATTGGCTTTAATACAATTCCAATCTCGAAGCTTTAGTAGAGGCAGCATAAGTACTTTTTAATACAACTCCTCAACATATAAATGGTTATTAATTTAATTGTTCATCAATGGAGGTTGAGTATAAATGAATAATATGGAGTCCTTTTTTAACATTTTACATATAAGATATGGTCTCTTGAAGAAAAACCTATTTAAATCACATTTAACCATTTAATAATGATTCTTTTGTTCAATGAGAGGCTTCACAATGATCTCCTTACATGCTTCTTCCATCAACATGGAAAATCAATGTTAGAGAAAAGTGGTGAATGGTTGAAAGAAATTCTCTACCACCATGACCCATTTGTTGAATGACATTGGAGTTTTAGGAATTTAAAGTAAAGTCTTTGCATTAAAATGGCTAAAAGTAGAAGCAAAAACTCATAAATATATAGCCATCAAATAAACTCCCTTTACTGGCAAATGATTATCATATTGTCTGTGAAACGAAATCCAAACCAACAAATAAATAGTTAAATTAAAAGGAACACAAAAGGATTTACATGGTTCCACCACTATTTCTAAAAGTTAGGAACATAGTTTATTAAAGTTTCACTCACTTCACCCCTCTCGGATTTAAACTATTTTTTATAACCCTAAATAATTATTTAAGAAATATTTAACTTCATGCAAAATACCAAATATACCCTTGAAATACAGACCACACTCAATAATATATCAAGCCAATACTCTGGTAAATCAAACCCTAATAAAGTAAGTACTCATCCACTTCACCGCTTTATATCCTACTACTAATCACCTCTTTAATATTCATCAACTCATTTTATCATGAACCTTAAATTTTTCAACATTTTTCTAGTTAATGATTGTCTTTTATTTGTTAGGTTGGGCTACTAGTTAGTAGTGGTACTTTGACTTAAAGACCTACTGATGGATACATCATAATATAGATACTGTAAGTGCTGAAAATACAAACTCACAAGATCGGAGGGAGCCTGCGAGGACTTATCCAGGTGACTAGAGAGAGCTAACCGCCTCAGGGACCTGAAAGGGAAGAAAAAGAAGTAGTCAAAGGACCCTGGCTGTTGGTAGTACAGGGCTCTCCGATGCCTAAGTTAGTGCGAGGGCGCTGGTCGGAGAAGAAAGAGTAGTGTTTGGATAGTTGCATGCATGTAAACGTGCGTACCTGGCTGGGTGGTGGATCCCCTTATATGAGAAAGATCTTGGATATTTTTTAGTGGACCTCCTGATTTGACTGCTAGGGACAGGTTAGCTCATAGAGCAATCGATGAGGGTCCAATATAGCCCACATTGCATTAAATGAGGGTCCGATCAGCCCATGCTGCATTAAATGCCAGTCACATTGGGCATGATCTCACCTTGACTTGTTGGCGGCTGGGGTCCCATCGGACCCTTTCTAGGGCCCTGTCCTGGTATGGCTGCAGCCATTGGATGTGGCTCTGTCAAAGATTTGGTGAGGTGGACGGCCTGGATGGCGTGTCTGTCCCATTAGCGCGTGCCTGTACCCTACCACGTGTCCAAGTGTCAGGCGTGGCTGTCTGTGCCGGTTTCGGGCAATCGCTCCCCACCTCGGCTGTAGCCGAGACGCACATCGCTTTTGATGGAGCATATGGCCAAGATGGTGTTCGCCAGTGCTGGTCTCGGCAAGCGTTCCAGGGTTCGTGCCGAGGCGCATGTAGCCGGAACACGACACAAGCTGACATTATTGCTAATCTTGCGCATTTAGGAGTTGCCCCACATAATTGCCCCCTAGCTTCCGACTCCTTGGGATCTCGAATTCCTTGGGGTCGGGAGCTATAATAACGAAAGACCGCCATAGGTTTTCGTCCTGACGTCAGCAATTGACGCGTGTCACTTATTCAACTCCTCCTCGCACGCCAGGGGTAATTTAATTGCAGTAAATGCCATGCTTAAATCATTGCGGGAGACGAACCGCCGATGACACGCGTTGCCATCTGGTTGGCCACGCTGTCGTATAGGGCACGCGTGCAGTCTCTGAAGAGACGTTTTTTGAATTTCGGAAACGGCGCCATTTACGGGGCGCTTCCGTTTTATAAATAGATGCGTCTTCATCTTCTCCATCTTTCTTACTTTTCATTTTCGAAAGAGCGCTTCTAAGAACCAGAGCCAACACTTAGAGCAAAGTCTTCGTCTACACACAGTGCTCCCACATCCGTTTCTGTTCTAGGTTTTTTGCGTTAGTAAGTCTTTCTTACTACTTTTCATCCCAGTTCATCCTTTCTTCACCTTTTTTCTTCCATTAGCCACGGGGATCTACAACCATTGGATAGATTCTCCCCAATCCATGGAGGGACTTAGGACCGCATACGGAATACCGGACGATGTCTTCATCTGGAAAGCCGAGCCTGTAGACCATATCCGCCAGTCATATTCTGACGGCTGGATGCCCATCCCGCTCGTAGCGGTTATAGAGGGAGGCGTTAGGTTCCCGTTGCACCCACTGCTTAGGGCATGCCTTAGTTCCTGGAACCTCACTCCCTGCCATCTGGTGCCCAATACCGACAAAATCATTATGGGCACAGTTGCGCAGAACAATCACCTACACATAGATTTAGGCGACCACGACATAGAGGACGTATACGACATCTGTAAGATGAAGGAGGACACTTACTACCTCCGTGTCAAGCCGAAGCGAAAAGCTTTCGTCACGGCGCTGGAGGATTCTAACAAGTACGTGGGGGACGACCTTTTGTCCGTCTCGGGCAATTGGGAGTTCGGTGCCGAGGAGATCCGAGCGTACAGTGTCCCCCGTCGCCCCAGGGGTTGTTCCAAGTATGAGAGCTCCTCGTTTTGATTTTATTTTTGTCATTTTTCATTTCTCCCGAACTGACGCTTTTCTGGTCCTGCAGTCGCTCGACAGAGAAAGGTCGGGCAGGTCGGCTGGAGGAGGAACTACTCCTGGCACCAGAGAGTCGTAAAGTGCACGAGTTTCTCCAACAAGGCGGCCTGGGCGCTGCTTGGCTACGAGCCCAAATACCGGGGCTACTATAAGAGGGCTAAGGTCAGTCTTGAGAGGACCGAAGTTGCTCCGAAGCCGCAGCGGGGAAGCCAGGAGAGGAGGGAGCCCGAGCCCGAGACTGAGGTAGCCCAACCCCAAATAACTCTTGAGGTGAGCAGGCTCGCATCGGGCACCGAGGCTTCTACGTCTGAGGCGGAGTCGAGTGGGAGCCCCTTCATCAGGCGACCTCGCCGCCCTGCTCCAGTCCCGGCAGCTAAGGAGATGCCGCCCTGCCGTCGGCCCGTTGTGAAGGAGTTGAGCCTGCTGGCATTCGGCGGCTCGAGGTGGACACCCCAGGGCACTCCAGTTCCGGTCGTCGACATGGCTTGCAAACCACCCCCTCATCCGGAAAGCCAACAACAAACCGAGGGGCCACAACAGAGGAGGAGACTAGGCCGAGGAAAAGGCCCCGGTCAGAGACTGTGGTCGAGGATGCCCCGAAGACCACGGTGGTTCCTCTGCCCGGGCCAGTTCCCTGGAGACCCTCCTTACAGATAGGTCCCGGGAGGCTTGTCTCGGTGGAGGACCAGGTCCCTGGGAATCCTCTGGTGATGGCGGCTCTGGCTGCCGCCTACTCGCTGCCCAGGGATATGGCCCGGCACAGGGAGCAAGACGACGTGGCGTTAGCGATGGCGTTAATGCAGGCGGGGCTTCTGGTGAGTATTCTGAGCCCTAGTCCTTTATGAACTTCGATCTCCGATATGGTTTTCTCATTGTATTTTATTTTCTGCTGGTGCAGAGGTCCCATGTACAATTAGAGAGGGCGCGATAGAGTGGCGCTGAGAGAGCTGCTAAGAGAGTCGAGGCCGCAATGGAGGAGATGGGGAGAAGGGCAGCCGAGCAGGAACAGTCGGTCCGAAGTCTCACTGCTAAGGTGGAGGCTGCGAAGGCCGAGATCGAAACGTACAAGAAGAAGATGGCCGAACGTATAAGAAGAAGATGGCCGAGCAGACTGAGGAAGCCGAAGCCAAATTAGAGGCCGAGACCAAGGCTGCCTATGACGAGGGGGTAGCCGAAGCAACCTCCTTGTACGAGGCGCATGCCATGGCCTTTCGAGACAAGGCTTAGGAGCTTGGCTGGCTCGCCGCATTGGACAAAGTGGGCGTCCCCGAGGACGACCCAAATTACCAGAATCCAACCAAGTTCCCAAGTTTGGATCTGGAGCTAAACCTTGCCCCCAGTTCAACCGGTGATGCTGCCGCGCCAACTGAAGCTCCTCCGGCCGAGGGAACTAACACCGGCGTCACTGAATAAGCCTTCGATGTAAACATACATTTGAGCAAAAAAAAAATGGCTCTAGTGCACAATAAGTCCAATAATACAATTGAGGCAATGGTTTACAATCGTCAAACATATTATAATTGTATTATTGGACTTACAATCGTTCCATTACAATATGGTTCCACCACTTCGTGGCGCAATGGCTCTAGTGCACAATAAGTCCAATAATACCGTTTGATACGTACTCAAGGTTGGTCTTGTAATACATTGGCCCTTTGACACCATCCCGAGTGGAAGGTTTAGCATCAACCCTCTTGTTAGCCGAAACAGACTCGTGCCAGCAGGGTCGATGACCTTAGTGAAGCCTAGATGGCCGAAACGGCTTCATGCCGGGGTAGAACTCGATCTGACCCCAAGGCAATTTTGTCAGTGGCCGTAATGGCTTCACGCCTGGGTGTTATATATACTGACCCTAAGTCGATCTGATCAGTGTGGCCGTAATGGCTTCACGCCTGGGTGGTATAAATACCAACCCTAGGGCGATCTCATCAGTGTGGTCGTCGCCGAACTGCTGATAATAGTTGCCACGCTCTCTGAATAAGAAATTTACTTTCATTGAAAATCTTCTAGGTACAGAGTACAGATTTCTGAAATAGAACTTCTTGAGATGCGTCGCATTCCATGGCCGTGGTAGCTATCGGCCCTCCATATCTTCAAGTCTATAGGCTGATTGTCCAGCAGTAGAGATCACCTTGAAGGGTCCGTGCCAATTCGCCGCCAGCTCGCCCTGGTTGGGATCTCTGTCGCCGAGGAGCGTCTTCTTCAGAACCAGCTCGCCCACTGAGAATCTCCTCTCTCTGACTTTCTGATTATAGCCTCTGGCCAGCTGTTGCTGATAAGCGACCAACCGAATTGCTGTTGTTTCCCTGCGCTCATCGGCGAGGTCCAGCTCCAAAGCTAGGTTCGCCTCATTCCGGCCTTGATCAAAGAGTTCAGACCTTAGAGTTGGGAGACCAATTTCCAAAGGAATGACCGCCTCCATCCCATAGGCTATGGAGAAAGGAGTCGTCGAAGTGGAGCGCCTTGGAGTGGTTTTGTAAGCCCACAGGACGCTCAGAAGTTCTTCTACCCATCTTCCCTTGGCTCTGTCGAATCGCTTCTTCAGTCCATCGAGTACCACCTTGTTAGAGATTTCTGCTTGACCATTGCTCTGTGGGTACGCCGGGGTGGAGTAATAGTTCTGAATGCCGAGCTCTTGGCAGAAGCTCCTGAAGAGGTTGGAGTCGAACTGGGTCCCGTTGTCCGAGACCAAAGCTCTAGGAATGTCGAACCTCGTGATAATGTTCTTCCATACGAAGTTCTTGGAATCTTGCTCTGTGATGGAAGACAACGGCTCCGCCTCGATCCATTTGGTGAAATAGTCGGTGGCTACAATTAGCCACCTCCTGTTCCCTAGAGCTCGGTGAAGTGGTCCAACGATGTCGAGCCCCCATTGGGTGAATGGCCATGGGCTGGAGAGCGGATTGAGATCTTGGGCTGGTTGATGGAGGAAATGGGAGAATTTCTGACATTTTTCACACTTTCTGGCGTATACCTACGCGTCCTTCTGCATATATGGCCACCAGTAGCCTTGGCTAATGGCTCGGTATGCTAGAGATCTCCCTCCAATATGGCTCCCGCAGATCCCTTCGTGTATTTCAAAGAGGAAATCTTCAACTTTGCTCGGATGAACACACAGGAGGTACGGGCCTGTGAACGACTTCCTGTAGAGCTTGCCTTCGGGAGACAACCAGAACCGGGTTGCTTTGAGCCTGATTCAATGAGCCTCGCTTCTGTCCTCGGGAAGCTTGTCGTCCTTTAGGTAGGCTATGATGGGGTCCATCCAGCTCAGGTCGAGATCAAGGCACAATACTTCCCGAGGTGGATGGAGCTCTATGTTGGGCGTGGCCAACGATCCTACTTCAACTTTTCTTCTCCTTCCTGCTTCGACAGCAGAGGCCAAGTTAGCAAGGGCGTCGGCGTGGGAGTTTGATTCTCTGCCTATCTGCCTGATTTCGGCCGTCTGGAACTAAGAGAGCTTCCTCTTTGCAAGGGCTAGGTAAGCAGCCATCCTGTCATCGCAAGCTTGGTAGTCCCCAGTTAGCTGGTTCGCCATCAGCTATGTATCACTGAAGATCACTAGCTGTTGAGCTCCGAGGATTTTGGCGCTGTCTAGTCCTGTTATCAGGGCTTCGTACTCAGCTTCGTTATTTAACGCCTTAAAATCCAGGGTCAAAGCCTGCTCGATAACCAGCCCTTCCGGAGACTGAAGGACAATTCCTGCACCGGCTCTTCTTGAAGTGGAGGATCCGTCGACGAAGACTCTCCAAACTGAGGTGAGGGCTTGGCCTTGTGATTGTTCAGAGCCCGTGGGCGCTTCATGCCCCCCGCCCCCCAGTTCGGTGCCGAGCTGGGTTGGTACCGAACTCGGAGAGAACTCCACGAGAAAGTCTAATAACACTTGGGCCTTGATCGTTGTCTTGGGTTGATACTGAATATCATATTGCCCCAGTTCGACAGCCCATCGGGAGATTCTTCCTGAAAAGTCAGCCTTTTTGAAAACAGATTTAAGTGGATGTTCCGTAACAACCACTATAGTGTGAGTTTAGAAGTAGTGAGAGAGCTTGCGCGAGGCACTGACGAATGCCAGCGCGAGCTTCTCTTAAGGTAAGTATCTGGTCTCAGCATCGATAAGGGTTTTGCTCGTATAATAAATTGGCCTTTGAAGCTTATCCTCCTCCCGGACGAGGACCGAGCTACCGCATGATCCGAGACTGCCAAATACAAATACAAAACTTCTCCGTGTATAAGAGTTGAGAGCAAAGGGGGTGAAGAAAGATAGGTCTTGAGTTCCTGCAGGGCCTGGTCACATTCCGGAGTCCAATGGAATTTAAAATCTTTCTTAAGAAGCTGAAAGAAAGGCTGGCACTTATCTGATGATCTGCTGATGAAGCGATTCAGTGTGGCTGACATGCCAGTTAGCTTCTGGACTTCCTTCGCATTGGTAGTACTCTGCACCCTGAGAATGGTCGAGATCTGATCTGGATTCGCCTTGATCCCCCTGCGTGTGACCAGGCTTCCAAGGAACTTGCCAGAACCGACACCGAAGGCGCACTTAGAGGCATTTAGCTTAAGCTTGAACCTCTTCAGAGTGTCGAAGACTTGAGCCAGGTCGTCCAAATGGTTCTACGCCTGCTTGGACTTGACGACCATGTCGTCAATGTAGACTTCGACGGTCTTGCCGAGCTGAGCCTGGAATATTCTGGTGACGAGTCTCTGGTAGGTGGCCCCCGCGTTCTTCAGCCCAAACGGCATCACCTTGTAATAGTAGGTGCCTTTGGGTGTTATGAAGGCCGTCTTCTCTTCGTCCGGCCCATTCATCGGTATCTGATGATAGCCGCGGTATGCGTCAAGGAAGCTCATCCTGTCATGTCCAGCAGTGACATCGATCATCTGGTCGATCTTTGGGAGAGGAAAGATATCCTTGGGGCAAGCTTTGTTGAGGTCATTAAAGTCGACGCTCACCCTCTACTTGCCTATTTTCTTCTTAACAACCACCGTGTTGGCTAACCAAGCCGGATACTGGACTTCTCTGATCACCCCGGCCTCGAGCAGCTTGTCCACCTCCTTGATTACGGCCTTTGTCTGCGGTACCTCGGTCCTGCGAGCTTTCTGCATCACGGGCTTGTGGTTAGGGTCCACATTCAACTTGTGGCACATGACCTCAGGGTCAATTCCAGGCATCTCGTGGGGTGTCCATGCGAAGACCTCTCTGCTTCGTACCAAAAATTGGGCCAACTCAGACTTCTCTGGCTCTGCGAGCTAGCTTCCGAGCAGGAAGAACCATTCCGGATCGTTTGGGTCGATCCTGATTTCGGTTAGGTCCTCCACACTATTCGTCTCCGGGCCCTGGCCGACCTCGTCCAGTTTCTTCTCCATCTTGGACATGTTGACCTGTTTGGGCTCTCGTTCCCCGGACACTACGGCCATCAGACACTGCTTGGCCGTCTGCTGGTCTCCTCGGACTGTAATTATCTCCACCCTGCCATTCCTACTTTCCAATGGAAATTTCAGCTTCTGGTGGTGAGTAGAGGGGACTGCTTCCATACTGTGGAGCCAGGTCCTACCCATTATGGCGTTGTAAGGTGATGGCGCGTCAACCACCAGGAAGTCTGTCACCACGAATGCTCCGCCGACTTTGACTCTGAGGGTCACCTTCCCTTTGGGGTACACTGGCTTGGCACTGAAGCCTATGAGGGGAGTTCGAGCTTCCTGCAAATCCTTCTCCGTCAGGCCCATCCTTCTGAAGCAATCGAAATAGAGGACCTCGGATGAACTACATCAGAGAACCAGATCTTGCGCCGCTCTCTCCAAGCCCTCTTGGGAGCTGAGCTGAGTTCGACAGCCATCACATGCTCACTGTGGGAGGCTCGCCTGGACTCGGCACGAGCTCGGTTACTCCCCTTGGGAGGGGGAGCTAGATGGATGACATTAATGAGTTTCTCAAACCCGTCACTGTCTTGGCTCCTCTCGTCTCGGCGCGGGGCCTGATTGTCATCCTTGGCGCCCGCCTTGATGTATTCCTGCAGGTGTTCGTCTTGGACGAGCTTCTCCAAGTGTGACCTCAATATCCTGCATTCTTCAGTCTTATGCCCACCCTGCTTGTGATACGCACAGAATCTGCTCTGATCCCGGGAGGATGGGTCTCCTCTCATGGGCTGCGACCAACTGAAGAACGGCTTCGACTTGATCTTATTCATGATCTTGTGAATTGGCTCCTTGAAGATAGTGTTGACTGCTCGATATGGGTCTGCGGATATCCTAGGCTTATTGCTCCCTCCCGAGGTGGATGCCGAGGCCTTCGCTGAACTAGATGATGTCTAGCGTCTGTCTGACTCCTCCCTTCGGAACGACCCCTTGTCCTTCTTCGAGAGCTTGCAATCTCGGTCTCTTTGCGCGACCCTGAAGCTTTCTCGAGCCCGGATCTGGTCGTCCTCTTGGGTAATGTAGCGGTTCACTATGGCCATTAATGCCGCTATGGATGACACAAGGTTCCATGCCAGGTCCTTGCGAAGATCACTGTTTGGCAGCACGACGTTCTGAAATGCGAAGATCGCCCCTTCATCCTTGGAGTTCTCGATCTGGCTGTAGACTATCCAAAATCGCTTAACAAACCGGGTGATGTTCTCCTCTCGCTTCATCTTCAAGGCCATAATATCTGCATCCGTCTTCGGCATGATTCTGTAGGCCTGGAACTTCTTCATGAAGGACTGCTGGAGCTGTTGCCAATTCGAAATGGACCCTTCTGGGAGCGCACAAAACCATTTCAAGGGGAGGTCACCCAAACTGGAGGAGAAGATTTGACAGTTCAGGTGGCCCTCGTCCCCCCAAACAGACATCCTCTGGGAGAAGTGTTGAAGGTGCGCGGCCGGATCCGAGGTCCCGTCATAAGTGACGAATCTCGAGACGGTGAACTTCCTCGGAAAAGGATAATTCCTGATGTCGGGAGAGAAGGGGGACGCGCCGAGATCGATGGTCTCGTAGGCATCACGTTGGTCTCGGGTGAGACCGGCCACCTCCAGGTTGCGCTGGACTGTCTGCCTGATGCGCTCGTCTAGCCACTCCTGGTTGTCATACCTCACTTCTGGAATGGTTTCTGACACCTTCCTTGAACGGCTGCTGCTGGTGCTCGAGCCTTCATCGCGAGCTCGATCACGCCTCTTCTCGTTCAGATGAAGCCTCGAATCTCTCTCGGGGGGAGCAGCGTGTCTGCTACGAGAAACTCTCCCCTCCTCGTGTTGCCGCGACTGCTGCTGCCTGGCTGAGCCTGTCACTCTCTCCAGCTGCTGCTGGAGTTGGCGGATCAGGGCATCTTTCTCTCTAATGGTGGCATTTTGTGCTCGAATCTCCTCAAGGGTGGGGTCAAAGTCTTCGTCAGCGTCCTCTTCGTTGTTCCCATGATGGTCGGAGAGAACTGACTCATTGACTACTGGAGACTTACCCTGTGGGGCTCGTTCCAGCAGAGGAGCTTGACTTAGCTAGGGACCCTCTCTAGATTGTTGCCAAGGGTCCCCTCGCCAAAGGGGCGCTGTCACTCCCTTCGAAAGTGACTCTGAGCGAAGATTATGCTCCTAAACGTCGATTGGGACGAAACCACGCTCATCATAATTGTCTGTAACAGTTTCTGCAACAGTTCTCTTCTCGCCCCTATTCTTAGCAGGAAGGATGACAGAGGATGGTCCTGTTCGTCGTGTTTTAGATGTTTCTCCGCCTTTCGCAGCTCTCTTAGTCATGATGTCAGGGAAGATTCTGTAAATCATTTCCCATAGACGGCGCCAATTGTAAGTGCTGAAAATATCAACTCACAAGATCGGAGGGAGCCTGCGAGGACTTATCTAGGTGACTAGAGAGAGTTAACTGCCTCAGGGACCTGAAAGGGAAGAAAAAGAAGCAGTCAAAGGACTCTGGCTGTGGGCAGCACAGGGCTCTCCGATGCCTAAGTTAATGCGAGGGCGCTGGTCAGAGAAGAAAAGGAAGTGTTTGGATAGTTGCATGCCTGTAAACGTGCGTACCTGGTTGGGTGGTGGATCCCCTTATATGTGAAAGATCTTGGATATTTGTTAGTGGACCTCCTGATTTGACTGCTAGGGACAGGTTAGCCCATAGAGCAATCGATGAGGGTCCAATATAGCCCACATTGTATTAAATGAGGGTCCGATGAACACATGCTGCATTAAATGCCAGTCACATTGGGTCTGATCTCGCCTTGACTTGTTGGCGGCTGGGGTCCCATCGGACCCTTTCTAGGGCCCTGTCCTGATATGGCTGCAGCCATTGGATGTGGCTCTGTCAGAGATTTGGTGAAGATGGACGGCCTAGATGGTGTGTCTGTCATATTAGCGCGTGCATGTACCCTGTCACGTGTCCAAGTGTCAGGCGTGACTGTCTGTGCCAGTTTCAGGCAATCGCTCCCCACTTCGGCTGTAGTCGAGACGTACATCACTTTTGACGGAGCATATGGCCGAGACGGTGTTCGCCAGTGCTAGTCTCGACAAGCGTTCCAGGGTTCGTGCCGAGGCGCATGTAGCCTGAACATGATACAAGCTGACATTATTGTTAATCTTGCGCATTTAGGAGTTGCCCTACACAGATACCTGCGCAATGTGTTTGAGATGAGGTACCCTATCCACGGGGTGGCAACACCACTTCAACCTTGAATGTTTATACTTGCCATTTTATATGCATTCAAGTAAAGAAGCTTAAATTTTCACTTCAATCCGGTTTTTACGACTTTCCTAGGTCCAAACAGGGTAAAATTAATAAGCCTCTATAATCCCTCTCAATTTTAAAACTACCGGGACCATTTTACGTCATGATCTAAAATGGACTATAACCATCTCCATTCAAAAGCCTCTCCATTGATTGTAAGGATTATGGATCAATTGCTGATGGACGACCCAGATCATTTTATTTGGAATCTGGCCTACAGCTAATAATGTGGCAGTTCATTTTCAATGCTTGGCAATCACGTGACCTCTGAGTGATAGCAGTCAAAGAAAATGATTCGTCGAATCCTCCCTTGCCAGACGTCGTACGTCCTATCTTCTACAACATTCATGGCAGGGGCCAGAAGATCAGGACTATACTTCTGGTGGGCCATGCCGATGGTCAACATACAAAAAGTTGTACAAATTTATACATATTAATATAGTACGCCACGAGGTATATCGTATCCCAGGAGTATCTCCACTGTGGGACCCACTTGGATCGATCCGAACTGTTGAATCAAAAGATCCCTCGGACTGTGGTTGAAGTCACTGAAGATCACCGTTGAAATGTTTCAATTGCACACTTTATAAAAAATAAAGGGCCTATTAAGCTTATCGATTTGCCTAAAAATACAGAAATGGCTAGAAGACTACATATTGTTGCAAGAAATCGGCATTAAAGCTAGCTCCTAAAATCAAGAGTTATGAGCATTTGGTCTTTACTTATAGTTTGAATAATCATAATCCTTGTCTTAATTCAATCTAGCGCTGCATAAAAAATCTAGTATCACCGTAAAACTGGACTAATCTAATCGAACCGTGCGGTTTAGATCGATTTATAGTAGATCTGTTCGGTAAATGGTTTGAAAATCATAAAACCCGCTTATATCGGTCGGTTATAGATTTGAGCCCACGATTAACCGTTTAAACCGAACCGACCGTATGCAGTAACTTAAGTATTGTTTTTTTACTATTTTAGCATTAGGATTTCGTTTTTAACAACTTTCATAGTTACATTCCATAACTCCATTCTCACATGAACTCAGCAGTTAGCATTGCCTCAGCTGCATCTCCTCTAATCTCTCAAATATTTTTTGATATTTCATTGCAGATGGAGGGATTACTGTATAGGGTGTTTTCCTTCTATCATAATTCATACCTCGTTTCAATGAAGTTTTTATCAGAAGGTTACACTATTGAGAATGCTAGAAAAGCCAGTAGAGCCTAGCATTTTGATGGTTGGTTTTGATCTCATCTAATTAATGTGATAAGAAACCTTCATTTCTGGAAAATACAGTGGGTTTTGATACAGATTCCGTTTGTGTGTGACTTTTCTTGACATTAACTATTATTCTATTGTAATTCCAAATGGTATCATATGGAATGAATGTTTCACTGCAAGCTGTTTTTTTTTTCTTTTTTTTTTGTGCGCTTGTGTTTAATCCAAACTCTTTTTTTTTTAGTAGAATTATCTTTTATATACGTTTAGTCCAGTCTAGGATGCTGGATTTTTATGTTTGCACTAAACATTGGAATAAATGCAAAGGACGAGGTATCATCATTTTGAAATTTTCAATGTCTGATTTTCAAAAAAATAAAATAAAAAACAACGGTTTAATCGACTGAACCGAGCCGAACCATTCGGTTTGATTCGGTTTGGTTTATGCCCTCTCCATCGGTCTGATCGGATCAATTAATTAAAAAACCGACAAGTTCGGTTTGATTGTTTGTTTTAGTGTCAAACCGATCCGAACCTCCCATGTGTAGCCCTAAACCTATCCATACCCTACCAGGTATACCACATTGTTGTGGAGCAATTGCTAATCAAGAATCTCATATGAATAAGTTGAATTAAATTTGAACTAAAATGTATAGCTTGAAAGGAAAAAAATTTAGAGCTTTTTGTATATACCCCCTAAGGTTCGTAGGATTTGTAAATAAACCCCAGAGGTTTTAGTATTAGTAAATAGGCCCCTGTTTTTTCTTCTTAATACCTTTCATGTCCCCAAAATGAATATTCTTAACAAGAATGGACAGCCACCGTGAGATTTGTGTACAATTTTTATATAAATGACAACTTTGCCCTTACATCCGTTAAATAAAAATGAGTATATTATCATATACAAAAATACCATTATTTTATCTCAAGTCTCAAATAATTTCTCTCAATAACTCTCTCATGCACATGATCAAGGGTGGACCTAAGCACAAAGGCTTGGGGACTGAAATCTCCACCCATATATGAGAAAAGTTAGAATCCCCTCTCAAATCCTAAAAGTTAATACATATATATATATATTATATTTGCTCATTCCCCCAATATTTCTTTTATATAGAGCCAAACACCACCACCCCTCGCAAATTCTAAAAAATAATATTTTTTTACATTTGTCCATTCCCCCAACATCACCCTCCCCGCACACCACACCCACCCCACGATACATAATCATGTAATTTGAAACTTTCATAAACCCAACGGTGGGTCGTGTATGGATTAGTTAAATCATAATTGGTTATAAGTACATATGTTAATTTTGTCGTTATGAATAATTTGGATTTAATGAAATGAGCCCTATATTGATAAAAAGAAATTATGTAGGGTTATTCTCTCCCATTAAGTGCAATCGTTTATGTTACATGCTTTATAAAGAAAATTCGAGTACAAGCTTTTGAAAGTAAGCATATAAGGATAAAAGAAATAGACAAAAGTGTCATTTTTCTTTAAAAACCTATGGTGGTTGGGAGACTATTGATTTTGGGGACACATAAGGTATTAAAATGAAGAGTAAATTAGCGAAAGGTCTCTTATAGAGGTCTTGTAAGGCTTCTAGTCCATCAACTTTTCCTCTAAGGCCTGTAGTCCGTGCAGCTGGACATATTTGAGCAACAGGTCCCTAGATACGCCAACTCAGACATTTTCATGACTAATTTTCTCTTTCAACCGATTAGGCATAAAATTTTAAAATTTAAAATTTAAAATCTTCCATTCTCCCTCTTCTTCTTCTTTAATTTGGACATGGATAGAACCTGGCTAGAGCCATTTTCTTCTTCTTCAAGTTACAGGTTCTATAACAAAACATTTTATTCGTCTGTTTGCTACAGCTGATTCGACTGCGCCGGCGTTGCCGACTTGTCATCGCCGGAGAAGATCTTGTTTCCTGACCAACTTCAACTGAGTCAAAAGTCTCTAACAATCAAATAGATGATTCTATACTTCTTTGATCCATTACCAGCATCTTCATCTCTCTGTTTCGGATCCAAAACTCGCCTCGACTAATTCTTTCAAATATTTGTTGTAGTAGTTGCCAATATTCTTTTGTGGAAGCCTCGAGATGTTAGAATCTATCTTTTCATGGTTTCAAGCACCATGTGGTCCCTCTTTGAATGGGCTGGATAGAGCTTGAACACCACTCTCCTTCTATTAGTTGTGATCCTTTTCTTTTGGGCGAAATCAACGTATCTTCTCAATTGATGCGCCTTTGGCTGCATTGGTTTTGATTTCTTGGTTTTCCTCTTTTAGGGAGAGTGGTGTTCTGGACCTGCGTGGTTTGCTGGCTCTGTCAAATTTGTTTGAATTTTTTTATTTTTTGTCAAATTTATTTGAGTTTTGCGAAATTTATCTGAGTTCTGAAATAAATTTATCTGAGTTCTGGACAAATCTATCTGAGTTTTTAGCTATTTATCTGACTTTTAAATAAATCTATATGAGTTTTTGGTAAATTTATTTGAGTTTTTGAAAAATATAACTGAGTTTCTGACAAATCCATCTCCATTTTAAAAATTTTAACTGAATTTTTGAACGAATCTTTCTGTGTTTTTGAAAAATTTATTTGTATTTTGTTAGATCTATTTCTTTTTTTATATTTTATTTACGTCCTTTGAAATTTATTTGTATTTTTTGAATTAAATTTAACTGAGTTTTGACAAAAATACTTGAGTTTTTGCCAAATTTTTCACTAATTTGGAAAGTTAAGTTATTTTAGTTTTGGAAAATTTATTTTTTTTAAAATTTATTTGAGTTTTTTAATTTTAGTTACGTCTTTTGAAATTTATTTGAATCATTTGAAATTTATTTACATTTTTTGAAATTTATTTTGATATTTTGAAATTTATTTATATTTTTTAAAATTTATTTGGATATTTTATATTTATCTGCGTCTTTTTAAATTTATTTGCGTTCTTTTGAAATTTATTGTTTTTTTAAATTTATTTCGTTTTTTGAAATTATTTCATTTTTTGAAATTTATTTGCGTTATTTTGAAATCTATTTGTGTGTTTTTGGGATTTATTTGAAAATCTCATTATTGAGATTCTAATGATCATGACCAATTAAATGATAGTTGACCATTATTAATGGAATTTCCCACCAATCATGAAATATGATTTAAAAAAAGGGTAAATTAGACAGTATGAGAATGTGTGAGAGGATATTTGGTTGCATGAGTTTAGTTTGTGAACTATTTGTCATAAAGTAATGCTTTGAGGGACCTCGAACCAAATGCCCTTTAAATAAATTATAGAATCTATTTTGCATCATGAAGAAATTCGGATCTAAATTCATGCGTATAGAATTGGAAACTATTTTCCAATATGTGATTTGGACCATGGTTGCACCTTAAATTCAACCCGTTTGCATCCCTAATTTTAACACACCTCTTATCTATTAAATAATCTGTGCCATAAATGGTGACAAAGGAGTAATCTAATGAATCTGGTCGTGCAATTAGAGTTTGTAAGCATAACCTTAAGGGCCCGTTTGGTAATTTACTTTTAAAATAAAGTGGAGTGAAGTGAAATGAAAAGAATGAATAAAATATAAGTGAGTTATGATGATATTTTGTTTTTAGTTGTTTGGGATGGATATGTTTGACTTTTTGCATGGGGAAATGGAGTTTTTTTGTATTTTAATGAGTAAATGTAGTTGTTTTTTTACTTTTTTTTGAAAAAGAGTGAGAGAGTTTCGGTAAAAAGTGCTTTTGATGAGATGTTTAACTTGATTTGACTTCACTTGACTATACTAGTAAAATTACCAAACGGGACCTAAATAGAGGATGGGCCTACATTCAAAAAATATTTCAACCATCACCCTGCATTAAGTCAATCAACTGTACCATTTTTTTTTAGTGGCCCAGAGGAGATAGCGTGAACCCATTTGAAGACACCCGAAAGCCCTTTTTTTTTTTTTTTTTTGATAACGTAGGGTTCCCAGCCCTTTGGGCCAGAATAATCCCTACGGGCCCAGGAGAGAAAACCTGGTAAAATTTCCCTGTGGCCCCAGTGTGGTAGAGCAGTTTCGAACCTACAACCTCCGGGTGTAAACCGTAGTCTTAGGCCAACTGAGCTACCCCTTGGAGTTAGTACCATAAAAAAATGAATACAATTGTACCATTGTTATATCATCAAAAAAATGAATAACATTCTAGATGTTACAGTTCAACAAATCACATTCACAGTTGGACCAATTGTTTGATGATAATGCCTGTCCAATGCCCGGCCCTTTGACAGCACAACAGGAAATTACACTTGGGGCCTATCCATCTAACCAAGACAGCAAGAAGAAGAAAATTTTAAAAAAGGATAACGCCGTACGGTCTCCCTAAGTCGCTTTGGGGTCTTTCTTTATTGATCTATATAAAATGGAAACCAAAACGTTGCTTTGAAAACCAGACAAAGCCTTTTCTCATTTCCGTTGCCGCAACAAAATATCCCGCCCTAAAAACTTCGAAACTCTCTCTCTCTCTCTCCCTCCCCAATGCTACCTTCTCCATCTGCCAATCTCAAAGAAAGCCAAAGAAGCATGTCTGATCTTACTCCAAACTTGGACGATGGAGAGCTCTACCTTCCATCAGATATCTTTCCTGAGGAAATTTTCTACACGCACCACAACCCAACCAACACCAACCTCAAACGCACCATAACCACACCCAAGTTCCCATGTGAGCTCACTTACATGGAAGACCTCGCCCACCAGCTCGCCACATACGCCTTACTCGAACCCAACCTCTCCAAACAGGCACCAATACATCCCCCAAATGCCACACAGGTCACCCTCTTTTTTCTCCTCCCCTCCACTTCTTCTTTTTGAACCGGTTTTGTTAACATTTTTGTCTCCTTTCTAGCAGTTTGTACCGGTTCACTCGCTGCAGAGTGGTCTTGGGCTTTGGGGCTCTCCAGCTGCTGTAGGAAATAGTGCTGTTGGTTTTAGGAGTGATGCGTTTCGCCCCAGTTCGAGGCCGGGTTATCAGTTCTACCAGACCGAACCGAACCGGGCCAAGGTACTACCGTAACTGAACCGGGTTTAATTTGTTACTCCTTTTAAGTTTTCCCCATTTGTGTTTCTCATTTCCATTTTCTCTTTGGTATTTTGGGTGTTTGGTGTTGTAGGTGGAAAGAGTTATGCAGGTAAATGCAAGGACTTTACAGAGGCAGCGACAAATTCCGGCCCAGAACGGGTTTTTTTCGTTTCGGCCTAGCAATGGTAGCGGTTTTGTGAAGAAGTCTGGAGGAACTGGGGTTTTTCTTCCGCGGGCTTTTCTTATTCCTGAGATGAGGAAGAAACCCAGTAAGTAATTAGTCCATAAATATTCTCTATTTTTTTATTATAATTTTTTGTTCATTTTTTTTCCCTTACAGTTTCTATGTTATTGTTATTTGGCCTAGGTTTGGTCTCTTCTACTCTATTTTGTTTTGAGTTTATTCAGAGTTCTTGTCTACTTTATGCATTTTAAAGCTATTTCTGCAGACTGCCATTCTTCTTTTCTTTTTGAAAAGTTATTGCAATTTATTTATGTCAGTGTGCATGGAGGACTATTGCTCCTATGCTTTCTTCTATATGTTTCAACATGGTAGTTGGCATAATGTAACACTTTCACCTTAGAAATGAGCTATTTGGCTATTTCCTGTTTGTGGGTCTATTTTTCCACTTTTTAAAGCTCGTGTTTTCAACCGCGAGTAGCTTACTGCTTGAGAGAGAAGCTTTTTGTGGAATGTTTCACCAAGTGCCTGGCACCCATCACTTCACTGTGTGGGCCCCCATGCATCATCTATTTTTTCAGCTCTTTTATCAGACTTTTGGTGACCAGTTTCCTCTAATTTGAAACAAATGCACTTGAAGGGCCCGTTTCTTTATCAGAATTCATAGAATTCATGTCTGGTGCTTGTCTGGGAATTTCAAATGCTGGCATTTGAAATACTTCTGAATTCTAGAATCCTGAATTCCATGTTTCATTCAAAGGTCTGAATTCCTGGAAGTTCAAATGACAGGGTCCAAGTTGTTGCTAAAGGGTCAGAATTCCACTGCCATCAAACTGGTTTTCCAAATCCTGGCTACAAAACTGGTTTTTCAAATCCTACCTTTTTAGGGATTTCAAATACCTAGAATTTCAAATGCCAGTGAATTCTGGTAAAAAAACGCAGAATTCCTGACAGGAATTCTAAATTCCAAGACACTCTGAATTCCTGTCAGGAATTCTTTTAAAAGAACAGCCCCGAAGGGTTAGATTTTAGGTATTTGGGAGTGGAAATACCAATTCCCATCTGGGGTCTTGGGTTTGATTTTTATTATTATTATTTTGCAGTAATGGAAAGCGTACAACGGACACCACCAGAGAGAAACGTTGGTAAACAGAGATTGGCCTTCCAATATCCATCATCTGATATGGGCTTGCCTCGGGACTGGAGTTACTGATATAAGAGGGAAAGGAAGAAATGAAGCGGTCTGGTTTCTGTAGCTATGGTGGGAAGAATAAGTCCATGGAAGGAGAAGAAAGTAGCAATAGAAATAAATATTTTGGGTTTGAATCAGTACCTTGAAAAACGTGATTGTTAAGTTTTGAAGTAGAGAAGCAGTAGTGTCATTTTTAGACTTACAAGCTTTGTACATAAATAAGGTTTTGGGAGTTAATGATGTTTAGTTCATCCTTGTGTTTGCTGTTTCTAGAATCATGTAAGTAATATGCAAAACTTAATTTGTAACATGGTCCCATGGCCACTGAATGTATTGGGCCAAGCTTTGATGCAAACTAGGAATCTGCTCTTATCATTTTAAATCTATGTATTGCCCTTTCTCAGGGATCATAGGCCCCCCACCAATCCAAGTTTCTGATTAGGAAATCATGGGCCCTACTTGTACATGTGCTCCACTGTTGGACATCATTATATGTGGATGGGTGGCTAAAGAATTAAATCTCCAAGACCATATGCCTTTAGAATACCCAATGTGGATAGAGATGGTAAGTATATAATCTTTTACAAGAGATGGTGTGAAGTTCAGGGTCTTTATAGGGTCCACCTGATCAGGGGTTTTGAATCTTTGATAGGATGCGGGGCCCAACTTGTTAATGCTCGTGGCTAGAGGACACCAAGCCTACATTATGCTTTTCTTCAACAGATGCATGTCAATTGAAATCCCCCAATCCCATCCCCTCTTCCCCCACCCCAGGTAATTTAGTGGGTCTTGGCTTTTTGTTGTGTTGTGGGGTCTCATCTATTTTTGGCTAGATGTGACAACCATCTCAAGGCTCGCTTTTGCTTTTTGATGGGGGTTAGGGTTTGGTGACATGGAAATACACTGGTAGAGCATTTATTAATGTTCCCTTCCGTCCTTCATAAAACAAGGCAATTCAAAGTTTCAAACCCCACCTCCTCTGTGCCTGTGACAAAAGGTGCAAGGGCAGTAAAGTGACCAGGAAATGGGTCATGTCCCATATCCTTGTTAAGTGAACGGTCCGGATCAGGGCTTCTATTGTTTGTTTTACACCCACATTTTGTAATGTCATATTTATGATTAGTGGCCCAGTGCATAAATTGTAGAGTATTGTTGGTCATTTCATTTGGTGGTCTGCAATGATGGTGCCTATCTTGCCATGATAGGGGGCAGGCCTGGGCCATCCATGGTAATGGCCCTAGTGATGGATATCGTCAATGCCCAGCAGGCCTGTCAAATAGACCCTACTTTGATGTACTAATAAAAGGTGGTGCTGACTGTCCATTCGTTGATGGCTGGGGTCTGAAAAAAGAAGGGTTTTGGATCTGGTTGACATTAGCCAGTGAATGATGGTTAATTGTAGGGCAATTGATTGGAGCCAATGGTTACCATGGCACTAATGATGTAGTTTATTTTTTTTAAATAATAATAATGATATTGGGTTAGAGAACAAAACCTTCGTTGTTGAGTTATCATGTTCATGAATAACTTGTCATGATATGACTCTCTTTTCATTGGCATTTGAAGCCACTGCATTGCATTTAGGACGTTCCCGAGTCTGGGATTTGGCAACTCTTAGCCTGGCTCAATTTGCATGTTCCTAAGCCAAAGTCCAAAGTCTTGGGCTGGGCCAGTTTAACAAATGTAAAACTTGTGTTGATGCACATATGAGAAAGTTTCACATGCATTAGTATGCGACTGAATGCTTTGTGACTATTTGTTTGCATGAAATAATACATAGGAATCGCATAGAATTCATTCTCCAAGTGGTGGAAAATGAATATAAAAAGTGAATTCTTAAAAATAAGCATCTAGTAACCTTTCTTTTATAGAAACCGAATTGAAGGAAGGATGGAAATGAATACCTCCTATCACTCTAATAATTCAAATAGTATTGCTACCTCATATTCTTAATTGTGGCCTCTTTAGTAAACCTTAGGTGAAGTTCTTTTGACTTTCAATTTCTATGTATACAATCTTATATTTTCAATGCAAACAAACATACCCTTTGTGTGAAATTTGTGTAACATCAAATGCTTAACTCAAATTCCACCGGAATTTCAAAATATACGCTCTACCAAATACATACAAAATTTAAAGTTTTACCTGATCAATGTCACACATGGTCCAATGAGTCCAGGTCCTCTAGCTATTCCATCGTAACTGTGTATTACTTTTTTGGAACTCCATCGTGGGGTTCATGTAGAGAAAATTTGCCCTGTCCAAGATGGATAACATAGTGTAAGTGCCTAAAATGATACGGACTTAAAATGATGGATTATGATTTCTTTATGAAGTTCTTTGGGGAAGATTGAATGCCTGGGATCTGAAAGGAGAAAATGAAGCAAAGATTAGAGACTCTGGCTGCAGTCAGCCGAAGGCTCTCCGATGCCTGAGTTAGTGCAGTCACTGAACAAAGAATGAAGAAGATGTTGGAAGTAGGTGGGCCTTGTGGATAGGTTTTCAAAACTTTTTGACCCACTTGACTCAGGGATCAACTATCCAGAAGGCTATAACCCAATCAAGGATGCAATCCCTCCTTCTCATCTATCATGTACATCAATATAACCTATCTAGAAGATAGTAATCAACAACTACTTGCAACAAAATAATCTACAACAAGTAGAGAAGCATATTATACCTTTGGAGCCCGGTAGTGCTCTAATGGAGGAGAAGACAATTAACTTGATCAAGAACTCTTCTTGAAGCAATTAGAGATCTCCAAGACTTTGTTGTCTTCCACGCTATGACCCTCTATATCAGATCTCTTTTTTCAAGAAGATGTGTGGGATCTCCAAGAGAAAACCCTACTAGAAACTCTAAGAAACTAGAAGAGAGAAGAGGAGGAGAATTTGTGCAACACTTGGACAAAACAAAAGGGCTGGGCGTGGATCCTCTATGTTGGACGTCCAAGAGGTGATGGTTCCCTATTTATAGCCCTCATCACTCATATTTTAACTCTCTTACTAATTTGTATTAGAAGTCACACTTCCACATAAATTAGTAGCTTACTATTACCACTATTAGAAGTCCACTTCAAATAGAAATAGTAACTTTCTAATTCCTTCCTTTTAGAGCTCACGTAAGATTAGTAACTTTCTAATATCTTGGGCTAGCGTGGGGACCACTAGGGATTCCTTAAAAAGCTGGCTCCAACTGGGACACGCGACCCCACATCTCATGTGCAATCCGGGCCCACAGTTAATTGCAAAAAACACCACTATATAAATGCAATTGCACTCCAGTCTTAAGAATAAATTACAATGAAGACCCTAAACTTTCCAATTACCACAAGTAGGCCCCTCTATCAATATCTATGGATCAATTGGAATAAATCTGTCCAATCCAATCTTAGATCCGCATCTTATTATCCTTGAGCCCCAATTAATCACAGTGATCATCAGTACCATCCAATTAACTCTTAATCGAGATGAGTGCGTACTTACTAATGATAAATCTATTAATTGGCACAAGGGGATAATGTAGATAGATTCCATCTTGATCATTGTATGTTCTCACAGTCCTACTACCACGTACCCAAGACACCGAGGTGTTGACCTACAGTTGGCCTCACTCATTGGTGACTCAAAGCAAATGAATAGAGAGAAACTTAAGTTCATCAATGTCTCAGGATTGAGAGCCTATTGCTAGGGAATTATGAGAGCAATCCTTAAATTGAGACAGTATTTCATAAGGTGCTTCTCATGGTCCTTCAATACATCCAATGTACCAGCACTATGATCCAGAATCTTACATTCTGATGATCGAGACAAATCACACTATCTCATAGTGATCAAAGTGCTGCAACCTTATCAGATGAGATGCACAGTCTCATCACTGGTTGTGAAGATATTTCAAGTATAAGATTTGTGACACGTCTCCTGTATGTGGATCTCATCCATATACATATATCACATCTAATATACTAATGAGACCCGGTTCATCTCATGAACCAATATGTCATATGTATTGGTCATGTGCTTTAAATAATAAACATCATTCATCTCATGAAAGGAAAGCTTGATTTTATTGATAGATAAAGAAATTAATCAATTTATTACATTAACTAATGGATTGAGACCACACAATCTAACAATCTCCCACTTGGGCTCAATGCTAGTCAAGGTTGCATCTCATGCCCATCCCGTCTACATGTTGCTCAAAGACTTTGGTAGCCAAAGGCTTAGTAAAGGGATCTGCTAGATTGTCCGCAGAGGCTATATTGGTAATAACAATATCACCTCTTTACACAATCTCTCTAACTAAATGATATTTCCTTTGTACATGCTTTTGGCTTTTATGGCTTCTGGGCTCCTTAGACTAAGCAATTGCCCCACTGCTGTCACAGTAAACTGTGAGCGGCTGTCGTGCTAAAGGTACCACCCCAAATTCCATAAGGAATCTCTTGAGCCATACTGCTTCCTTAGCTGCTTCACAAGCTGCTGCATATTCAGCCTCCGAGGTGGAATCAGCGGTACATTCCTATTTTATACTCCTCCAGCTGATAGCTCCTCCACCAAGCATAAATACATAACCAGAGGTGGATTTTCTAGAATCCTTATCTGACATGAAGTCAGAATCTGTGTATCCAACTGAAATCAGCTCATCACTGCCATAAATTAACATATAATCTCTAGTCCTTCTCAAGTATTTGAGAATACACTTTACAGCAGTCCAATGTTCAGGTCCTGGGTTAGACTGATATCTGCTGACTAGGCCCACTGCATGACAGATATCCGGTCTATTACATAGCATAGCATACATGAGGCTACCAATTGCCGAAGCGTATGGTATCGACTTCATCTGTTCCTTTTCCTCAGGTGTCTTAGGACACTGATCCTTTGAAAGGTGCACTCCATGTCTGAAAGGTGTAATACCCTTCTTGGAGTCTTGCATAGCAAACCGTACCAGTACCTTGTCTATGTATGCAGCTTGGGATAAGCTAATCATCCTATTTTTCTGGTCTCGATGGAGTTTGATCCCAAGGATGTAGCTAGCTTCTCCCAAGTCCTTCATATCAAAAGTCTTGACCAACCAAACTTTTACTGTTGATAACATTCCCACGTCTTTCCCAAGGAGTAGGATGTCATCCACATATAAAATCAGAAAGACTACCCTATCACCTTCACTTTTCGTGTACACACATGACTCATCTGGATTTTGACAAAAACCAAATGACTTGATTGTCTAGTCAAAACGAATGTTCCAGCTTCAAGATGCCTGCTTCAGTCCATAAATAGACTTCTGCAGCTTGCAAACCTTTTGCTCTTGTTTTTTAGCTACAAAACCGTCTGGCTACACTGTCGCGACCCCTGACCGGGCCCGAAGGACTAATCCGGGATCGGGACGCTAATGATGATGATAATAGTGTGGCGAGTGAATGGTTATTATGTAGAGTGTGTCAACAAGGTGCACACACTTATTTAATTTCCCACAGGTGTCCACGGTGAGGATATCACAACCATCTATGAACATTTCTATTAATTGCGGAAGTGTGTAGCAAATCAAATATTCAATCCATCTCAAATCATAAAGATAATAATCCAAGAATAGTATCGTATCAGAGTGAACAATGATTATTAGCATGTTACCCAAAAGTAAGGTTCAAGTTTAAACAAAAGATCATTTAGTTACATTTCCCAAAAATAGAGGCCCACAAGGCCAATATGAACAAAATACCAATCCCCAAAAGAATGGTTAAAAGTTCTCCCAAAATGTTATCTCTCTCTAGCAATCTAATGTCTACATGACATCATCAGCACGCCACTCAACTAACTGCTGTGGTTCACCGACCACCTCCTCGTGCTCCTCCTCGGGATAACCGACGACGAGACCTGAGTACCAAAGAGTGGGTCAAACACAACGGTTTGACAAATGGTAAAATACAATGACAATATGATAATAAATGAATTTACATTCAAAAGCATTTAAACTTGTTTAAATAACAATTTCTATAAACGAGATAACACATTTATTCAAATACGAGTGTGCATTATAAAACATGTAAGGGAACCAAGGAAACGGGAAACAAGCAAGATGGCAACCACACGAAGCTAAGTCCTCTATCACTAAAGTGATAAAGCAATAACTAGGCACTGATCTCAGTCACTCGAAGTGAGGAGAAACAGTGGATCTTATAAATACATATACATATACTATACATGACCACTGTAGCGAGCCGGGCATCGGGAACCACAGTAGCAATCGGGACAAGACCACGGTAATAACCGGGTAGCGGGATCCATACTGCAGCTGGCGGGACAAGAGGGAGATCTCCAAGTCAGTGGATCAAACCAACAGGGTTATCCAAGCTTAGTGGTGCCGACTAATAGGTCAAATAACAAATCAAGACATATGCAAGTAAATCAAGTACAATAAATAAACGGGCAAGACGGGGGTGCTCAAGGGCACATTGTCGTTTCATGTCGTGCAATGCACTTCAAGACAAGTAACTATTATAAGTGTAATTCAATGTTTTCGGGATAACAAGGCATGTAGTATAAATCTCGGGATCAATAAAGTACAATAAACAATTGAAATCTCGGGTAAAGTATCGGGTTCAAGATTTATTTGAAGTGAATAGGGATCCCGTATGTCTATCTAATAATAATTTGGTCCTCTTTGAGTTTGGGGACATTTTGGGCTCCTTATACACTTTGAATTTTCAAAACTTCGAATGACATCTTTGTGATATGGTTTCTTTCTCGGATGGCCTTATACAATGCCTAGTGAATCTCCTTTGACCGACAAAGCTCAGCGCTGGAGCGAACCGGAGAGTTCGCTCGAGCGAGGAGCTCTCCGGAATGGTTGTCTGGGTAATTTCGGTTACCTTGCGGTCAGATGGCGGTTAGCCGCTGGCTGACTGCGGTTGGCCTGTCAGAAAGACAGGTTACTGGAATTGTAACCGAAATGGTTCGGTTGGCTGGCGGTTAGCCGCTGGCTAACCGTGAGGTTGACCGTGTTTTTAGGAGAAAATGTTGCTCTCTGGAAAAGCCACCGAATGGGTCGGTTGGCTGGCGGTTAGCCGCCGATGGGTTCGGCGGTTAGCTGCTGGCTAACCGTGAGGCTGATCGTGCTTTCAAGAGGAAAATGTTGCTCTCTGGAAAAGTAACCGCGACTGCTCGGCTAGCTGGCTGACAGGTGACCGCTGGCTGACCGCCAGGTGCGGGGAAACACCCACTGTGTTCAGATTTGAGCCCTTTCCTCCTCAAAACCACTCTCCACACTTCCCATTCGTTTCCTGCAATAAAATGAGCTAAAAGCTCCTCCAATACATTTATCTACGCTTCTCCAAAACCCCAATGTGTGTTCATGCCATCACTTCCTCCATCAACATCCCATTCAATTCCAAAAAAGAAAGAAAGAAACCATTTCACAATAGAGTGCATTAGGTACAAACAAGAAGAAAATAAATGCCATTCACCAATACACTTATAAGTCACAAATGCACTACCAAACTCTATCATGAACATTTATTTCAAACCAATGCAATAAATAAGCATGAGTGGAAAATACCAAAATCATTGAAAGCTTATAAAAATCAAATCATCCACTTGCCTTGGGTCTTCTAATGAGAAAATCAAACTCTTATGCCCTCAAGGCTATGAAATCGAGTTTTGGGGTCTCGAACAAGGACGGGATCAACATTAAAGTTGTAGGGATTATCAATACAAATAAAATGGGATTAAAACAATGAATGAAAAATCTACGATAAATCCTCAAGCGCATGCAAGGTCATAAAGAAGGAACCCCCAAAAGGCTCCACTAATCACAAGCAATCAAAAATCCCCAAAACTATATCAAAAGCTATTCCAAGCCCAACCTAACCAAAATCCACTAAACACGCTTAGAACTAAAACACAACTTAATCAATACTAATCGAGTTCACTCGGGTCGGGGTCTTACATGCACCATATAGATGTCTTCCTCAAGATAGTCGTTGAGAAACGCCGTCTTGACATCCATTTGCCAAATCTCATAATCAAGATGAGCCGCAATGGATAAGAGTATCCTGATGGACTCGAGCATGACTACCGGCGAGAAGGTTTCCTCATAATCGATACCCTCTTTCTGAATATACCCTTTCGCAACAAGCCTGGCCTTAAAGGTCTCCACTCTACCATCTGGTCCTCTCTTTCTCTTGTAGACCCACTTGCACCAATAGGTTTAATATTGGCAGGCAAGTCCATAAGTGTCCAGACCTGATTGGAGTACATAGACTCCATCTCAGCTTTCATAGCATCTTCCCAACGTCCCGAATCTATGTCATTAATTGCTTCATCATAGTTACAGGGATCTTGTTCCAGTTCTTCCGGGACTGCCTCGTAAGACTCTCTCAAGAACAAGAACTTGTCAGGGGGTCTGACAATCCTCACACTACGACGAGGCACTGGTGTAACTACTAGGTCCGGTAAGGGCGCTTCTTCTTCAGGTTCTGTCATATTTGGATTTGGAATTGTTTGCTCTTGAATTTCTTTCAAGATCACCTTTTCTAAAGATTTTATGTCTATCATATAATTTTCCTCCAGAAAAACCGCATTAGTGCTCACCAGCACTTTCTGCTATCTGGGATTATAGAATAACCAACCTTTAGTTCCTTTAGGATATCCTACCAACGTGCATACTTCCAACTTCGCTTCCAACTTATCCGTCTTAACCTTTAGCACATGTGCTGGACAACCCCAAATGTGTAAATGTTGTAGACTAGGCTTTTGCCCGGACCACAACTCTCGGGGAGTCTTAGGTACAGACTTAGATGGTACGAGGTTTAGTATGTACATCGTAGTATCCAAGGCGTATCCCCAAAAGGATATAGGTAATCCTGAGAAACTCAGCATAGACCTACTCATATCTAAAAGAGTCATGTTCCTTCTTTCTGCTACTCCATTCTGTTGAGGCATACCAGGAGCAGACAACTGGGATAGAATCCCATTTTCTGATAAGTATCCCATAAAATCAGCAGAGAGATATTCCCCTCCTCGATCTGATCGAAGAGTCTTGATACTCTTACCTAATTGCTTTTCCGCTTCTGCTCGAAACTCTTTGAACTTTTCAAAAGCCTCGGACTTACGGTGCATAAGGTATATGTATCCATATCTTGAGTAATCATCTGTGAAAGTGATAAAATACTCATATTCTCCTCTAACCCTGACATTAATGGGTCCACACACATCAGTATGCACTAATTCCAATAAACCTTTGGCCCTATTGCCCTTAGATGAAAATGGTCTTTTGGTCATTTTGCCTTCCAGACAGGACTCGCAGACAGGCATTGGTTCTACCACCAATGAAGGCAAGATACCATATTTCACTAGCCTGTCAATCCTATTTAGGTTTATATGACCTAGCCTCAAGTGCCAAAGTTTTGTTGGATTAGATGAAGGCGACTTTCTCTTCAATGATGGTCTATTAATTGTTTCAGTACCATCTATCTCATACATTGTGGGAGTTAACAAGTAAAGCCCATTGGTTACCTTGCCAGAACATATAAAAGTACCATTCCTCTTTATGACAACTTCAGTACCAAAAGTAATGGAATAACTTTTATTGACCAAACTAGAAACTGAAATTAAATTCCGCCGTAAAGACGGTACATATAACGTGTTTGACAAAACCAACTTATTATTTGAAAAACATAAAGTAATAACTCCCACTGAAACTGCCTCTGCCTGAGCATCAGATCCTAGGTTAACAATGATTTCTCCGTCACCGAGCCTCCTGGTTTCCCTGAACCCTTGCAACGAATTACAAATGTGATTAGTTGCCCTGGAGTCCACACACCAAGATTCTGAAGTACCAGTTGCAAAACTAACTTAAAAAATAAGTGACTCAATCATACCTGAGGTCTTCTTCTTAGACAGATACTCTGAACAATTCCTTTTCCAATGTCCTGTCTTACCACAATGGAAACACTTTCCTTTTGACCCTGAACCCTTAGCCTTGGCCACGCCACCGTTAGGACCATTCTCCACCTTAGGACCTTTCGGAACTGATTTCTTTTTGCCTTTCGGCTTGGACTTGGCATCTGACTTTTCTGTCACTAGGGCAGTTGGCTTCTTCTTCATAATCCCTTCAGTCACCACTAGCTGGATAGACAGCTCGGCCAGAGTCAAATTCATCTTATTCATATTGTAATTAACCTTGAAATTGTTGAATGACTCTGATAGTGACTCAAGGATTATGTCGATCTGCGATTCTGCATTAATATCAGCTCCTAGTACATCTAACTCATTTAATGAGTCCATCATTTTCAACATGTGTTCCTGTACTGATGTACCTTCAACCATCTTGGTGCTAATGAGCACCCTCATAGCTGCCTGCCTAGCAGGCCTGCCCTGTTCCGCAAACATCTCCTTTAAGTTCGATATAATATCGTATGCAGTCTTATAGGATTGATGTTGGTGTTGCAAAACACTAGACATGGATGCCAGAATGTAGCATCTGGCCATCTCATTGTCTTTGTCCCATTTGGTGTGAAGTTCATTTTCTTCTTTCGGTGCATCCGGGCCACGCTCATCAAGGGGCGTTTTGGTAATGACATATTTATATCCTGAAGCAGTCAGGACAATATCCAGGTTCCGTTTCCAGTCTACATAGTTGGATCCCACCAACTTATTCTAGTTGAGGATACTCGCAAGTGGATTGAAAGTATTTGAATTCATGCTTGAAAAATTGTAGCACATAACCATACAATCAATTAATGAATTTAAATGACATTAGGGTTTAGTATTCTACCAAATTTATGCGGGAATCCTCATAACCACTAAATTTAGAGTACATCGGAATCCCAATCCCCAGGGTATGACTCCTTGGGGAGTGCGAATACCCTCTAAATTGGTACGGATCAAAGTTGGTCAAAACTAGGATTAAGACTAACTATCCATGATCCCCTTCATTCATTATTATCTAGGTATCTCATACCAAATAATGAATGACTCCCGATTAGCTTTGGTTTCTAAAATACACGAGGCAAATCCTTGGGGATACTACATAATTATTTTAGTTAAGTGTGACCCACAAACTAGCATTGTATGACAATCGTTGCGGGCAGCTCCTCCTTGGGGAGTGGGCCCTTGCCCCGTCTCACCAACACTATCTTAAGGAGATCCATATCTAGTAACCGGAGAAATAAAAGCCCTCCGTAGGGAACGACCATTCTCAAGTTGGCGCGAGGCTAATACTAACCCTCAAAATGGACCTATGGTGGAAAACCATGGGGATTTCTCAATTTAAATGCCCCGCTCCCACTTAATATTTTATAATTGAGGATTTCCTTGTAAGGTATTAGGGCCCACATGTATATTTATGAACATCAAATCATCCCATGATATGATCAAAGATTGGTTCCAAGTCAAGTTATTTTAAAGAAAGTTCAGTTTCTTAAATTAGTGTTACCAATGTGTTCATCTCATGGGTCATCAATACTAATTAGAACTCTTTCCAAAAATTAATTTGATTTGACCAATTTTAGTAACTTGCTATGTTTGGATAAGATTTAGAAATATTATAAATTAAGCATTCATCCATAAATAGAAAGTGCTAAAATTAGGAACTAGTCCTCTCCTCCACATGGCCCTAGCGGAATAGACTTCTTGGACTTCTAGACTTTCCAAAACTTTGAAATTCCTCAAACTCTTTGGGCAACTCCAAAATACTTTTGGTAATCTTCAAGCTCTTTGATTAGGAGTCCAACATCGCTTTCCTTCTTGGTCTCGGACATCGCCAGAATTTACAAATTTAGAAAAATTATATAAATTCCTATGTCTCTACAATGAGACTGACATGGTAATCTAAACATGAAAATAAAAGGGCTATAGGGAAATTCACCATGCCATGCCCTTTCGTGGGAAACCAAGGAAATCATGATGCCCTTTACACTTAACCACCTGCAAGTTAGTATCTCATACAACAAAGCATCTCACAAAACCAGGTTACCAAACCACAATGGAAAAACAAGATGCCAAACGTTGCCGCACTTCGCAGAGGGGGTCCGGGGGTGTCCCCCGGCGGGGGTTGAGCTGCCCGGTCAGCTCGCAGGGGCCCAGGGGGCTCGGTCGACCGGCCCTATTAGGATCAAATAATAAAGTGATCATGTGTTCTCGGTCGACCGGCCCTACAGGCACCCGGTCGACCGGCCCTACAGGCACCCGGTCGACTGAGCACCTCCAAACACCTTTTGAAGATTGAGTTTTTTTCAATTCGAGTCCAAACACCTCCAAAACACTTTTGAAGGCTTTCAATGACATCCTACCATCCTTCCATCATAATTAAACCCTTTTGTGACTATCCAAACATGGATTTACTACATAAAGTAAACAAACCCAATCATAACTGATCCTTACATAGCCCTAGGTCTATCCACTTCCCATCTCATGCAAAGATTAGATCTAGATCGCTGATCTAACATGATTAGAGATGAGGTGTGGCTCTGATGCAACCTTATCAGATGAGATGCCCAGTCTCATCGCTGGTTGTGAATATATTTCAAGTATAAGATTTGTAACACACGTCTCCTGTATGTGGATCTCATCCATATACATATATCACATCTAATATACTAATGGGACCCGATTCATCTCATGAACCAATATGTCATATGTATTGGTCATGTGCATTAAGTAATAAACACCATTCATCTCATGAAAGGAAAGCATGATTTTATTGATAGATAAAGAAATTAATCAATTTATTACATCAACAGATGAATTGAGACCACACAATCTAACAAAAGAAAGGCAAGGTCTGGGTAACATTATGTTGTATTGCATTGCGTACCTTTTTGGGATCTTACCCTCATATATATATATATATATAGGGGGAAGTTCCATTTGGCGCTCCCTCAGTGGGGGTGGGTGGAAGTTCTATCCCATCAAATCATGCGCTGACTTCTTGTATTAATGTGGATGTGATCGTCTGATAAGGACAACCCCTTATCATCATCCGGCGTCCACATTTTCTGTCAGTACGTTCTGCAATGTAGGGAGTACAATCATGGTCGAGTATTCACCTTAATTGGTCGTGCCGAGCTGAAGATGATACCGAGATGAATACATATCTGGTCTCGGATGTATCCATATCTGGTCTCGGTATCATCTTAGCTCGGTTATGGAACCTGCTATAAAGCACCAAGTTACAAAACTTGGCAACGACTCCAGCTCTGTCACAAAACCAACTGTACAAAACGCCAAGTTGCGGAACTCAGTGGCTATCCTAATAGAACCAACCATGCAGTTAGAGAACTCGATGACTACTCCTGAAAATTAAGTTCAGTTAAGGAACCAACCAAAGTTTTCTATCACCAAGGTAAAGTCCGAGTTAAAGAAATTAATACAGCTTACCATTGTCAGGATCGGTTACTTACTAAGCTTGACAGTACAAATTCGGCATCAAAATGCAAGTACTTCTTAAGTTACAGAACTTAAGAAAATGGGATTTCGGTTGTTAAACTGAACTTAACTACTTAGTCGAAGAATTAGACATTTATGCTAAGAGTCCAGTTATGGAACCGAGGTCAAACGCATGGATGTAATTTTCAAAAGAATGATTGGAGGCAAGTATGGGAAAGAAATCGTATTTTTTGATTGAAAAAGAAATTACAAAATTCTTTACATTTTTCCAACCATTGCAAAAGAAAAAGAAGAAATACATCAGAAAAGGTTTCAAGGAGCAGGAGCCTCGGCATTGGCCTCTGGAGGGTTGACCACAGGAGGCTCAGTTGCAGCAGCTTGGGGAGTAACCTCAGGCAGCGGAGTCGAAACATCCTCTAGATTGGCCTCAGGAGCGGGGGCAGGACTCGGCTCAGGCTCAAAACTCGAAAACTTGGGCAGATTCTGATAAACAGGGTGATCCTCGGGGATCCCTGCCTTTTTCAAGGTAGCTCGACACCCAAGCTCGAACAAATCCGAGCTTATCTTTTCGACTTGGGCCTCATATTCCTTAGTTGCCGCATCCACCCCGTCCTGGAAAGCTGCGTCAACTTCAGCTTGGACTGAGGCTTGGAGTTCGGCCTTTTCCTTGTGCGCTAGTTCGAGCTCGGCATTCTGTTTCGCCAGCTCAGCCTCAAGCTCGAGTGCCCTCCTCGCCTTGACCTCGGCCGCGCCCTTCAGCTCATGGGTCTCGACCTTCAGCTTGCAGATTTCGTTAAGTGCAAACTCAAGCTCTGCTCCTTGGCTGCTGTTCTTCTCCTCCGACTCTTTTAGCTTCTGGCTACTCCCCTCCAAGGCCGTCGCAAGTTTCTTCTTCTCTGCTTCCAACTTTTCAACCTTGGAGCTATTTTGATGGGTCCTATCCAGGACCACCTGAGCCCTCTGCACAATCTGAGAAAAGAATCAAGTGTCAGAGAAAAGCAATCAAGATCAAACACCACATAGGATCTATGATAAAGACTTACTGAGAAGGCCGACTGCATAGAGGAAATCAGCAGCGTCGTATCATCTGCTCCCTTATGCCTTTGCATGTCGGGTGGAAGAGCGCACTCGTTGGCAAGAGCAGTGACAACGAGGGGGCTGCTAGATAGATGGTCCTCCACCGTAATTGGCCTCCCAGGCCTTTGTAGGAGGCATGACCTCCATGGGGCCGGCCCCGTAGGCTAAGGAGCCGAGACTTGACTAGGGCCCTGCTCCGCCGAGCCTTCAACCCTGGGCCTCCTCTCTGTTGGAGCCCTTTCCCTCGCCTCTTCAGTAGAACGCTGCGAGCTCCTGTGCCTTGGCCCTTGGACCGGGGCCTTTTATCCGACCGACCTCCTTCCCATGCAGTGTCGGCAAACTATTGCCGAACTGTACCCGAAGCAACAGAAGGAGGAGCTCCGGTGCCACCAGAGGCCGTAGAGGCAGGAGTGGGGTTGGCAGTAGATGGCGTGGAAGCGGCTACTAAATAGTTTAGCCCCAAGATCTTTTGTTTTAAAGGCGAGACAACGTCGCTCCATTTCCTCTCCCCTTTCTTCTTGCATGACAAGAGAAAAGTGTCAGCTCGACAAAACAAGAAATGAAAACAAGAGCACTTAGAGGAGATCGGTATTTACTTGGGGGAACCCTGAAGTGACGAGGGATCCTATATAACCTCTCCACCTCGGTCTCGGCCTCGCCAAACTCCCAATTACCGGAGACGAGCGGACGATCGTCCCCGGCATGTCTATTCGAGTCCTCCAAATCATAGAGACAAAAGGCTCTAGTTTTGGCTTCCCCCGGAGGTAGTAGCAGTGACCGTCTCCCACGGACTTGCAGACATCATATACATCCTCGATGTCATGGACACCAAGGTTAATACCCAAGATCTTATTAAGCTCGGTGGCACCCATTATTACTTTGAAGCTGTTGGGCATCAGCTGGCAGGGGCTAAGATGCCATGTCGCCAAGCAAGCTCAAAGAAGAGGGTGAATAGGAAACTTAACCCCTCCTTCAATTATTGAGACCAAAGGAAATGGCATCCAGCCATCACGGAACGAGTAACCCTCGAAAGGGTTCTTTGGGTTGTCTAGTTTGGTCTGGACGTTGTCTGGGATCCCATACATCTCCTTTAATCCAGCCATGGCCTCAGGGGTGTCCAGCCAATGCCTATAGGTTCCCATTTTCCTAAGAATGAAGAAACCCTAAACAAAGGGCAAAAACCCTAAACAAGGGGCAAGAACCCTAACAGAAATAAAGATGTGCAAAGGAAGGAGATGAGGAAGAAGGCTCACAGATGGACAACTTCAAACTCAGACTCGCTAAAGACAGAACTCTGGCAGGGCTTCTTCTCTCTCGCAACAAAAACTCTCTCTGATGAATGCCAAAGTTGAAAAACGTAGAAGGAAAAACCCTATTTATAGAAAGAAAGGCGCCCTCTCGGATTCCAAAAAGCACGCGTGCGAGGCATCACCTCGAGCGCTGTACGCGTCGCTTCGAATTCATTGGACGACCAACCAGATGGAGACATGTGGTATCTCCAGTTCATCTCCCGCGATGATTCAAACGCTCTATTAATTACCTCGGGCAGACGAAGCAACACCGATGTGCTATTAGTTGTCACGGGCAGATGAATAGATATAATGATAGAAATCAGAAGTCATCAGCCGACACCAAGATGAAGTTCAAATTAATACTCAAGACTCTTCCGACATAATACCTAGCTCCCAACCTCAAAGAGTTGGAGAACTTTGAGAGGTCATGAGCTAGGGATAATTGTGTGGGATGTTTCCCTAATAGCAGGATTGAGCTAGTCTCGGTAATAGTATCGACTTCGCTTATCTTGATCTCGGTATCCAAGCTCTGCAATAGTGCCAAGATACATTAGCTGCCGAGCTTGAGCTAGCCTCGGTAAGAGTACCAGCTAGGCTCACCTTGGTCTCGGTATAAGGCACCTTAGCAACAGTGCCAGGATGTATCCATATCTGGTCCGGTATCATCTTCAACTCGTTACGACCAACAGAGATGAATACTAGACCATGATTGTACTCCCATAAAGCCACGACTACGTTGCAGAACGTACTGACAGATAAGATGGGTGCCGGATGATAAGAGGTTGTCCTTATCAGACTATCACATGCACATTAATACAAGAAGTCAGCGCATGATCCGATTGGACAGTATCTCCACCTGCCCCCACTAAGGGAGCGCCAGATGGAACTTCCACCTATATATATACAAGGGTAAAGATCCCAAAAAGGTACGCCACATAATGCAATACAATACAAGCATACTAGCCTTTCCTCTCAATTCATCCTTTGTTCAGTGACATCACTAACTCAGGCATCGGAGGGCCTTCGGCTGACTACAGCCAGGGTCTCCGACTTCCCTTTCCTTTCCTTTCAGGTCTTAAGGCAATCAGTCCTTCCCAAAGAAGCTTAACAGCAGTTTTACGAGTTTCATACTCGCCTAATCAAGTCTATAAGATTTACGCACTTATAGCCATAAGGTCGTCGTCTGTTTTTGGGATGACTCTGTGTGCCTAGAACTTTTCAACGAAAGAGTTTCAGAGCTGCTGCCACCTCGAAATCGATCCCTCTGGGAGTGCGCATAAACACCTTAGGAGGAGGTCGCCCAAACTGAAAGAAAAGACTCTGCAATTTACGTGACTGACGTTGCCCCATACTGACATTTGCTGGGTGAAATGTCGGAGATGTGCTGCAGGGTCTGAGTTTCCATCGTGGAGGACGAACCTCGGGACACTAAATTTATCAGGGAGGGAGAAGTCTTTTATCTCCTGAGAGAAGGGAGACGCGCCTTGCTCCTCAGCATCATAGGCATTTAACCGGTCTCGAGTGAAGCCGACCACCTCCATATTGTGTTGGACCGTCTGCTTGACTTGGCGGTCAAGCCATTCTCTCAGGTCTATGGTGTGAATTTCTTGAGTCCTCGTGCAGGTGACTATTGCTCGAACCTTCATGGTGATCTCGGTCTCGCCTCCTGTTGTTCAGAACTCGTCTCAAGTCCTGCTTGACCGAAGGAGCCCGGTTGTGTTTGGGGGACGGAACCTGGGTTTTCTCCTTCTCCTTAAGCTGCCTTTTGAGTTGGCAAATCATCTCATCTTGTTCCTGGATGACAATGTTTTGAGCCTTGATATCCACAAGGAACGAATCTTCGTCATTATTGCTGTCACAGTCCACCTGGTGGGGGGACTGATGAGATCTGGCTGCTGCTGGAGATTTGCCCCGTGGGGGAGGTTCCAATAGGGTAACACTCTGCTAGGGGTGCTCCAATAGAGGAGCATTTTGCTGGGGAGGTGCTGTCACCCACTTTGACGATGAACCAGACTGAGTTACATGTCCTTCTACGCTTGCCGCATCAGACTTTCCCCTGGGTCTGCTCTGACGGGGGACCGTTGGTGGTAGTGACAGGGCTTTTGATCGTCCTTCGCCATTTCTGGTTTTTGGAGGAGTGATTTTTGTGATTGTGGTTTGATCGATTCCCACAGACGGCGCCAATTGTAAGTGCCTAAAATGATACGGACTTAAAAGGATGGTTTATGATTTCTTTATGAAGTTCTTTGGGGAAGATTGAATGTCTGGGACCTGAAAGGAGAAAAGGAAGCAAAGATCAGAGACCTTGGATGCAGTCAGCTGAAGGCTCTCTGATGCCTGGGTTAGTGCAGTCATTGAACAAAGAATGGAGAAGAAAGGCAAGGTCTGGGTTGCGTTTTGTTGTATTGCATTACGTACCTTTTTGGGATCTTACCCTCATATATATACAGGGGGAAGTTCCATTTGGTTCTCCCTCAGTGGGAGTAGGTGGAAGTTCTGTCCCATCAGATCATGCGCTGACTTCTTGTATTAATGTGGATGTGATCGTCTGATAAGGACAACCACTTATCATCATTCGGCGTCCACATCGTCTATCAGTATGTTATGCAACGTAGACGTATCTTTATGGGAGTACAATCATGGCCTAGTATTCACCTCAATTGGTCGTGCCGGGCTGAGGTGATACCAAGATCATATATAGAGGCATCCTGGCACCGTTGCCGGTGTGCCTTATACCGAGACTGAGGTGAGCCTAGCTAGTACTCTTACCGAGGCTAGCTCAAGCTCGGTGCTAGCTGTCACTATTGTCGAGCTGGATGTATCTTGGCACTATTGCCGAGCTTGGATACCGGGATCGATATAAGCCAAGTCGGTATTGTTACTGAGACTAGCTCAATCTAGCTATTAGGGAAACGTCCCACACACATAGCCTCTACTAATATATTCTCAAGTTTTAGTTCATATGGAGTGAGTCCTACTGCACGATTTAGTAACAAGAAAAAAACCTACTAGGCTCTAATGTGGCATCATTGCTGACATAATATTAATCACATTTCTGTTATGGTGCTCAATTGTATAGTGGGATTCACTCTTTTTGAGCTGAAATGCAAATATATATGATCGGAGGGGCTGGGATTCATCTTTGAGAGGTCTAGATGATCTCTATGTAGGCCACGTGATAGAGTTCGACAAAAGTGTCAATAGTTTCATGTGATTGTTGTGACAGTATTCAGACTCATGGTCCAATTTACTGCCCTGCTTCTTTTTTATTTTTCTTATTATTATTATTATTATTATTATTATTATTAACTCTATAGTCCATACTCTATACCCATGGCTGTTCCATCTCACTGTCTTTTTGTTTTTTTGCGGAAAGTGAGAATACATATTAAAAAAACAGAACAAGAAGGACCAAGGACCAACACAGACGAAGTCAAGAACAAAGGCGACTAGAAGACCCAAACAAAAACAGATGCAAGTGGTAGGACTCCAAACCTTTAACCTCCATCAAAACGCTTAACACAGAGCCTGGGTGTCTAGGGTCACTTTGTAATTACGAATTTATGTGGGACCACTCCCCAATTTCAAGATTGTCCCTAGTCTCGGTGTTGCCCAGCTCGGCAGAAGATTCAGCTCGGGGAAGCACGGAGCCCATATGGGTGGCCACGTCTGCGGGTGCCCACCTCGGTCTCGGTCTTAGCCTGATCTCGGCCTCCTTTCATTCAGCCATAAATGTGACCATAAATGCACTGCCATGACAGTAGACGACGAACTGACAAATAGAGTGGGCGCCGAACCTAGATAAGTGGCACGCCTTATCTCAAGGTCACATCCATAGGTATAGGAGGATGGTCCGATGGGACGTTCCCTTTTTACCTACCCCCACTCAGGAGAAAAAGTACATGCTGATGGGACTCCCATATCTCCCTGAGGGGTCCAGTCCGATGATGACTCTCGCGTCTATATAATGCATGAAGGAAAACTATAGGAGGTACGCAACAAGCTTGTCCCCCATACTTCTCCTTGTTCTCCCCTCAGTGAAAAAAACTAACTCAAGCATCGGAGTGCCTTCGGCTGCCAACAGCCAGGGGCTCTGACCTTTGTTTTTCCTTTCAGATTATTGGAGGCCGATCCTTTCCCATAATCTTCCCAAGATCACCAAGTCGAGAGTTTAATCCTCTTTTAATTAAGTCCGTAATTTTTAGGCGAGAGAAGGCAGGAGGGGTGATTGAGATAGTGACCGTACGAGGAGATCAACAGATGGCCAAACAGTGCCTCACGGCCGTAGTGCCTGGCGAAACGGAGCCGCAGCAAGTGTATATGGCCGAACTGGAGGCCGAACTCGAGGATGTCGGTCGATCCGCAGAGCAGAAGAGCATAGAGGAGCTCACCAAGGCCAGGTTCAATTCCGATGACTGCAAACGATATTTTCTACTGGGAAACCAACTCCCCGACAACGAGAGGTCCGAACTGCTTGACTTTCTACTGCATAACAAGGACGTCTTCGCCTGGACTCCATACGAGATGCCTGGGATTGACCCCGAGGTCGTGTGCCACAAGCTAAATGTAGACCTCGGACACAAGCCCATAGTGCAAAAAGCCCGCAGAACAGGGGTCCCACAGATAGAAGCGGTCGTTGAAGAAGTAGACAAGCTCCTCGAGGCCGGAGCGATCCGCGAAGTGCACTATCCGAAGTGGCTCGCCAACACAGTAGTGGTTAAGAAGAAGAATGACAAATGGAGGGTCTGCGCGGACTTCACTGACCTTAATAAAGCATGCCCCAAGGACAACTTCCCGCTCCCGAAAATCGACCAGATGATCACGCCACTGCGGGTCATGACAGGATGAGTTTCCTCGACACTTACCGAGGTTACCACCAGATTCCCATGCATGGGCTTGATGAGGAGATGACCGCATTCATAACACTTCGAGGCATCTACTGTTACAAGGTGACGCCCTTTGGGTTGAAGAATGCTAGGGCGACATACCAAAGACTGGTCACGAAGATGTTTCAAGCCCAACTCGGGAAGACAGTGGAGGTCTACATCGATGACATGGTAGTCAAGTCCAAGAAATCACAAGACCATTTAGCAGACCTACGCCAGACATTCGCCATCCTCAGAAAGTTCCAGCTTAAACTGAGTGCCTCCAAGTGTGCGTTTGGCGTCGGATCCGACAAGTTCTTAGGGAGCCTGGTGACCCGGAGAGGGATCGAGGCTAATCCAGAGCAGATTGCAATAATCCAGGCGATTCAGAGCCCGACCTCGGCCAAGCAGGTCCAAAGGCTCACAGGGATGGCTGCTGCGCTCAATCGCTTCATCAGCCGAGCTTCGGACAAATGTCGCTCCTTCTTTTAGCTCCTGAAGAAGAGCTCCAAATTTCAGTGGACCTCTGAATGTGATCAAGCGCTGGAGAAACTCAAGGAATACCTTTCCTCATCACCGCTATTGTCCACTCCATCACAAGGTGACCTCTTCTATCTCTATCTAGCAGTCTCAGACCACGCAGTGAGCTCGGTGTTAGTCCGAGAGAACGGCAAGCAGCAACAACCCATTTACTACACTAGCAAGATCCTGCTCAACGCCGAGACCAGGTACCTTCCACTCGAGAAACTTACGCTGGCACTCATCAGTGCCTCTCGTAAACTCTCCCACTACTTCCAGACATACACGGTGGTGGTTGTCACAGAATACCCGCTCAAATCCCTTTTTCAAAAGGCGGACTTTTCCGGAAGAATCTCCAAGTGGGCAGTCGAGCTGGGGCAATTCGATATCCAATATCAACCCAGGACGGCGATCAAAGCACAAATTCTGGCAGACTTCATCGTCTAGTTCACTTCTCCTAGTTCGGCACCAACCTCGCTCGATACCGAACTGGGGGGCAACAGGGACAATGAGACAGCCAAGACCAAGGATGACCGACCTTGGAGACAATTCCTTGAGTCGGCCTGGAAGGTCTTCGTCGACGGATCCTCAACATCCAGAAGGGCTGGCGCTGGCATAGTCCTCCAGTCGCCAGAGGGCCTAGTCATCGAGCAAGCCTTGACCCTTGACTTCAAAGCCTCCAACAATGAAGCAGAGCACGAAGCACTAATTGCGGGTCTCGGTAACGCAAGAATCCTGGGGGCATGTCGGCTAGTAGTCTTTAGCGACTCCAAGTTGGTGACGAACCAGCTAAGCGGAGACTATCAAGCCCGTGACGAGAGAATGACAGCCTACTTAGCCCACACAAAGCAGCTCCTCTCCTAGTTCGAGAAAGCAGAAGTCAAACAAATCGGCAGAGAGTCCAACTGCCATGCAGACGCCCTCGCTAACCTAGCCTCGGCGGTGGAAGCAGGAAAAAGAAGGACAGTTGACGTGGAGACATTGAAAAAACCGAGCATAAAGCTCCTCCCACCTCGGCAAGTCATGTGCGTCGGTCTCGGTTCGAGCTGGATGGATCCGATCGTAGCATTCCTAAAAGAAGATAAACTCCCTGAAGACAGGAATGAAGCCCACAAGGTCAGAATGAAAGCAGCTCATTTTTTGCTATCCCCAGATGAGAATCTCTATAAAAAGTCCTTCACGGGACCGTATCTCCAATGCGTTCACCCGAGCCAGGTAGAAGACTTCCTTTTTGAAATTCACGAGGGAATCTGCGGAAGCCACATCAGAAGAAGATCACTGGCGTACAGAGCCATCAGTCAGGGCTATTGGTGGCCCTATATGCAGAAGGATGCCCAGCTCTACGCCAGAAAATGTGAAAAATGTCAGAAGTTCTCCCACTCTCTGCACCAACCGGCGCAGGACTTGAGTCCTCTCTCCAGCCCATGGCCCTTCGCTCAATGGGGGCTAGACATCGTGGGACCTCTTCACCGAACTCCAAGAAACAAGAGGTGGCTGATAGTGGCCACTGATTACTTCACCAAATGGATAGAGGCAGAAGCCTTATCCTCCATCACCGAGCAGGATACAAAGAATTTTGTATGGAAGAACATTGTCACAAGGTTTGGGATCCCCCGAGCTCTGGTCTCGGACAACGGGACCCAATTCGACTCTAACTTCTTTAAGAACTTCTGCCAGGAGCTCGGTATCAGGAACCTCTATGCAACCCCGGCCTACCCACAGAGCAACGGACAAGCAGAGATCTCAAATAAGGTGGTACTGGACGGACTCAAGAAGAGACTCGACAGAGCTAAAGGCAGATGGGTGGAAGAATTACCAAGTGTCCTTTGGGCGTACAGGACCACCCCGAGACGATCCACTTTGGCAACTCCTTTCTCCTTAGCCTACGGAATGGAAGCTGTAATCCCTCTTGAGGTCGGCCTTCCGACCTTGAGGTCGGATCTCTTCGACCAGGGGTAGAATGAAGTGAATCTCGCCAAAGAACTTGATTTGGCCGAGGAGCGAAGGGAAGCAGCATCCGTGCGCCTGGCCTCCTACCAGCAACAACTATCTAGGGGATACAATCAGGTCAAAGAAAGGAAGTTCTCAATCGGGGAACTAGTCTTAAAGAGGGTGCTTCCAGCAGACAGAGATCCTAATGAAGGCAATCTCGCACCAAACTGGCTCGGGCCTTTTAAGGTGGTCTCGGCATCCAGGAGGTCGGCTTATAGACTTGAGAGCATGGATGGCAAAGAATTGCCACGACCATGGAATGCCGCGCACCTCAAGAAATACTACTTCTAAATGTACTCAAACGATAAGTCAATGAAAGAGGGATCTTATGGAAGATGTGTGCCTTGTATCTTTCAAGTTGTGAATCAAGGCTCCGGTCCCAGGACCAGCCTCCTCGAGTTCGGTCGTTGGACCAACTCCCAGGGCTGCGGTCACAGGACCAGCCACCTTGAGTTCGGTCGTTGGACCAGCTCCCAAGGCTCCGGTCCTCGCACCAGCCTCCTTGAGCTCGGTCTTTGGACCAGCTCCCAAGGCTCCGGTCCTCGCACCAGCCTCCTTGAGTTCGGTCGTTGGACCAGCTCCCAAGGCTTCGGTCACAGGACCAGCCTCCTTGAGTTCGGTCTTTGGACCAGCTCCCAAGGCTTCGGTCCTCGCACCAGCCTCCTTGAGTTCGGTCGTTGGACCAACTCCCAAGGCTCCGATCCCAGGACCAGCCTCCCCGAGTTCGGTCGTTGGACCAACTCCCAGGGCTCCGGTCATAGGACCAGCCTCCTTGAGTTCGGACATTGGACCAACCCCCTTGGGACAGGAACGAAATCAGTTGTCTAATTTCACTCTCAAGTTGCGGGATTCAGTCCGCCTTTGAGCTCGGCCGAGCCCCCCGAGTTATCCAAATTGGCAATACAACCCTGGTCCAATTTTTGGGGACTTATCTCCAGCAGCAAGATCACACCTCAGGATATGAGTCCGAGCTAACTATAAGGCCTCTCAGTAAAATGACTCCCTCGACGGTGTACTGATGGGTCTCGATTCTGTGAGTTCGCCGACCTCAACCACTTAAGGATTTGGGGAACTGGTCAGAAACAAGGGGCCCTAATCTTGTTTAATGCCTTAGAAGGTTAAGTCCCGGTTCTATGAGTTCGCCGACCTCAACCACTTAAGGACTTGGGGAATTGGTCAGAAACAAGGGACCCTAATCTTGTTCAATGCCTTAGAAGATTAAGTCCCAGTTCTATGAGTTCGCCGATCTCAGCCACTTAAGGATTTGCAGAATCAGTCAGAACATGGGGCACTATTTTCTGTTGGGATTAGAAGAACAAGCATCCACACACTATTGCCAAGAGAAAGAATTTAGAAGACGATTGAGCAAGTGAAAGAAAATTGTTTTTCATTAATGGAGGAAGTAGTTACAAAATTCTGTACACTCGGAAAGAAGGGAGAAAGTACATCAGAAAAAGGAGAAAAATACATTATTTTTCGGGCGCCCCAGCTTTATTCTCTGGAGGAACAGATGAAGCTGGGTCAGAAAAGCCCGGGGTCTCGAGCGGAGGAGCCGCGAAAGAAGCCTGGACCTGGTCGCCCTCGGCGGGAGTCGGGGGCGGAGGAGGAGGGCTTGAGGTTTCAAGAGGGGCTTCCGGAGGGTGGGAGTCGGGCTCTGACTCTGGACTGGAATTGGGGAAGGTTCGCAAATATGAGCTCGTCCTCAGAAACCCTATACTCACGAAATGCTTCCCTGCATCCCATCTCGTATAAGACTGGGCTCAGGTCCTTGATTTGAGCCACGTACTCCGCTGATGCCCAATCCACTCCTTCCTGATAAGCTGTTGTGGCCTGGGCTCGTAGAGTGGACTCGGCATCGGCCCGCTCCTTCCTAGAGGACTCGAGCTCGGCCTCTTTCCCAGCCAGTTCAGTTTCCTTCTTGGCAAGCTCAGTCTCTAGTTGATGCGCCCTCTTTTCCTTGTTCTCGGTCGCACCTTTTAAGTGTTTATTTTCGGCTCGCAATTTGATGATCTCGGCCTTCGCCGCTTGTTGCTCAGTTGCGAGCTCGGCGATCTTTTCCTCCGCCTTCTTTATTTCTCCCGCACTGGCCTCTAGGGCATCTCCCATCTTCTTCTTCTCGGTGTCCATCTCAAGAACCCGTGCGGCTGTCTTCTCCGTCCTCTCCAATATTATTTGGAGCCTCTGTACATTCTGCAAAGAGAAAAGGGGGTAGGGGGTCAGAGCAGGCGACTAAGGCATAAAGCTTAAAAAGACAAGAGAACTGGGAATCACCTCGAGCGACGTCCTTATCTTCGAGTAGATCAGGCTCATTTGCCCGGCTTTATTATGCTTCTCCATGTCCAAGGGGAGAGCGCATGCTCGGGCAACTGCCGTGATCGTCCTGGTAGAGGTCCCCATCCGGTCCTCCACACTCAAGGGTTCGCCAGGGTTGAGATCGAAATTGGGCTTGAAGGGGGGCGGCTTGGCAGACCGGAGCCGCGGAACTACTTCAGAGGCCTGCTCCTCCTCACCCCCCCCACGCGAGGCCTCTTTTAGGGAGGGGGCCTCTCACCCTCCTTCTCGGCCTCCGCGACCCGTGGCCGAGTGTCCTTAGGCGGCCGGGTCTCCTTGGGCGGCTCTTCCGACCTCCCCCTCTTCTCCTACGAGGGCCCTGGCGCGCCTTTGTCTTTCGCGGAGGAGGAGGTCCCTGCTGTGCCCGAGGGACCGGAGGGGGCGCTGACTGAAGAGCCCTGAGCGGCGCCAGGCCCGCTGTGAGCACGCCTCGGAGCGGGAGGAACTCGGCCCTTGAGGACCAAGGCTCCCAGGTTTTTCAGAGGGGGACGCTGCTCGTCCATTTCCTCTTCTGCTTGGTCTCGGGCAGAGGGGCTATCTTTGACTAGGGTCGGAACGAGGGGCTCTGAAGCTTGACCTCCGGTTTCTGCAAGCGCAAGCACGATCTCCCCTATCGGCTCAAGGGGGATCTCGCCAGTCTTCCTGGTGTAACGCTGGTACCGCGGCTTGTATCAGAGCAGTGAGAAGGCGGCCCGATCGTTGTGGCCGTGATAATGGTAGATCTTCTCGAGCCAGGAGTTGTTCCTCTTCCAACGATCGAGGCCAGCGTCTCTCCTCCTTCGCTGAACACCTACACAGAAAACAGAGGACATCAGCCTGGCGAATCAGCAGTAAAACAACACAAATAGCCCGTGGAAGCGAGTATTTACTCGGAGGAGTCCCAGGTTTTCGCGGAACCTGGATTCTCCACTCCACCTCGGTCTCGGACGCCCCGTACTCCCAGTTCCCCGAGACTAGCAGACAGTCATCCCCGACGTACTTGCTTGAGTCCTTCAGGGCGTTAATCAAGGGCCGGCGTCTTGCCTTCACCCAAAGATAATAGGAGTCCTCGCCCCCTGCGGACTTACAGATGTCATAGACATCCTCCATGTCATGAACGCCGAGGTTGGTGTCAAGGATTCGGTTCAACTCCGCCACGCCCATTATTATTTTGAAACCGTTAGGCATCAGTTGGTAAGGGCAGATCCGCCACAAGCTGAGGCAGGATCGGAGAAGCGGGTGGACAGGAAACCTAACTCCACCTTCGATTACCGACACCAGGGGGAAAGGCATCCAATCCTTGAATCTGGTGAGGCCATCAAAGAGGCCCTGGAGGTCGTCGGGCTTCACCAGAACGTTGTTTGGTATATCATACGCCGCCCTGAGTCCCTCCAGGGCTTGGGGGCCCTCTAACCAGTGGCTGTAGATTTCCATCTCCTAAAGACTAAGAGGGAGGCAGAGAGCAGAGAAGAAGGGGCAAGACCTAGAAAAACATAAGGGACGAAAACCCTCTAGACGAAAGGAAGAAAAGGTGGAAGGAGAGTAACGGAGAAGAGAACTCACAGAGGGAGTGTGAAGATTTGCAAAGAGTGAAAAGCGAAGAGTGAAAAGTCTCTGGGTTTGTTGAGGTTTTGTTTTCAGCAGAGTGTCTTCTTCAGCAGGGTCTCCTTCTAGGCGAAAGCAAAGATAAGAGGAGAAAGGAAAGAGGGCATCCCCATTTTATAGAGGGACGCCCCTCTTGAAAGTCTAGCGTGCGAGGCAACGCTTCGGACTCTCCACGCATCGCTTAGATCCCAGTAAACAACCAGACGAAAGGTTACGTGTGGCACCACCGGTTCATCTCCCACCATAACTCTGGTACGTTATTTATCACCTCGGGCATACAAAACGACGTCCGCGTGCCCACCTTGGTGAAGCAATTATGATATTGTATTTATTGCCTAGGGCAAATGAAAAGGGATTATGATGAGGATCGCGCATCAGCAAGATACGACAAAACGGGAGCCAACACATCCTTTCAATCTTAGCTCCCGACCTCAGAGAGAATTCTAAGAGGTTGAGAGCTAGGGGGCAATTGTGTGGGGTCACTTTGTAATTACGGATTTATGTGGGACCACTCCCCAATTTCAAGATTGTCCCTAGTCTCGGTGTTGCCCGGCTCGGGGAAGCACGGAGCCCATCTCGGTGGCCACGTCTGCGGGTGCCCACCTCGGTCTCGGTCTTAGCTTGATCTCGGCCTCCTGTCATTCAACTATAAATGCGACCATAAATGCGCTGCCATGACGGTAAACGGCGAACTGACAAATAGAGTGGGCGCCGGACCTTGATAAGTGACACGCCTTATCTCAAGGTCACATCCATAGGCATAGGAGGATGGTCTGATGGGACGTTCCCTTTTTACCTACCCCCACTCAGGAGAGAAAGTACATGCTGATGGGACTCCCATCTCTCCCTGATGGGTCCAGTCCGATGATGACTCTCACGTCTATATAATGCATGAATGAAAACTATAGGAGGTACGCAACAAGCTTGTCCCCCATACTTCTTCTTCCTTGTTTTCCCCTCAGTGAAAAAAACTAACTCAAGCATCGGAGTGCCTTCGGCTGCCAACAACCAGGGGTTCTGACCTTTGTTTTTCCTTTCAGATTACCAGAGGCCGATCATTTCCTATAATCTTCCCAAGATCACCAAGTCGAGAGTTTTATCCTCTTTTAACTAAGTCCGTAATTTTTAGGCACTTACACTGGGATTTACATAAACTTACATTTTTTAAATGCCGCCCCGGGCCATTTATTGAGGCATGATCATTCATCGAAAGATCTCTAAGCCTTGAAATATAATATGATGAAGAGGCTTTAGAAGATGCTGTAGCATTCCTTTGTGCAGAGAAGATATGAATATAGTTGCTTGCCAAGCGAAGGTCATTGGATTCCTAAAGGCAAAATAGCTGGAAGAAGTGTGGGTCTTGAGAAACCCAATTTAGGTAGTGAATCAACAACCATGTTTTGCTGATTATTTGTTTCCTACTTTTAGTTTTATTTGTTGATACAAACATTTAAAAACAAAGAAATGAGAACCAACGTAGAAGGAAAAGTATGAAGAGAAAAACGAGTACCTTGGAGATCAATGGTTCTCTATTACTAGTTTACTTGGGCCTTGTTTGGCAAATCTCATCTGTATGATATAGATCTGTTTCAAATGGAGCGGTTTAAAATAGATATTTTAAAAATAGATTGTTTGGTAGGACCAAAAACCGTTTGAAATAGATATTTAAAATCCAATGGTTTAGGGTTTTTTGTTAATTTTTTGAAATCTACATTGATTTAAAACCTGAAATTTGGACTCATACCTCTCTTGAATATATTAAAGAGGATCAACGATTCAGATCATAACTGGGAGACCCACAGAATTTCAGAAAATGTAGATATATGGTTCTACACTTTTTGTAAAAATCTCAAAATTCGAGAGTGATCAACGGCTCAAATCTCAACATTTAACCATGTCTGGGCATGTGAAGAGTTTCTATGGTTCTGATCATCATTTAGGGTCCCATAATTTCTAAAAAACTGAAAAAAAGGGACTGATGAAAAGTCACGTGGAATGCAACTTTTTTTGCAATGTGCTTATCCAATGGCTGTTAGTTTCTTACAATTTCCTCGAGATGTACACCTAATCAGTGGCTGAAATTTGGACCACTAGACATTTCAACTATTCCAAAGAGGATCAATGGTTTGGATCATGATTATGGGGCCCACAGAAGTTCAGAAATGTAGATCCATTGTTCTATGGTTTTTTGCAATTATTTCGAGATTCAAGAAAGATCAACGGTTTAAATTTGGATATGTGGTCGTGTTTGGTCTTTTTAAGACTTCTAACGACTCGGATCATTAGGTAGGTTCTTAGAAGTTAAGAAAAAAAGAAAAGAAAAGCGGTGATGTAGAAGGTACCATCATTTCCATGTAGTCTTTCCGCTTTAGAGTTTCAAGTCTGTTTGAATTCATCCAGGTTTAGCTGCTTTATAAAACAGATAGATTCTATCTTTATGAGTTTTCAAACAGAGGCCCTATTTCGGTTACCAAACGCTCTATTTGAGATTTGAAATGGATTTAAGTCAATAAGAGGCTCATTTAAGAGTTGCCAAACGGAACCTTGTAGAGTGAGAGAAAATATGGATGGGCTAAACTTGTTGGAAGAAGTAAGAACATTGTAGTTGCATGGGACAACCATTTTTTTTTTTTTTTGTTAAAGTGTTGGAGGAGATGAGGAAAGAAAACAAAACGCCACTTTTTAAGGGATATGAACCTATCCTTGATGCTTTGATTTCTTTTGGAAAACTAAAAATACATAATTACCCCCCATATTTCTCTCCTCTTACAAGATATGAAAGTTGAGGAGGGCCAATTATATATATATATATATATATATATATGAAGCGAAGTGGATTTGATTGCCAATTTCAATTTTGATTTTGACCGACTTATCAGCTTTGACTTCTTGCTAATATTAGGCACTACTAACTAATGACCTATTAATCCTAACTAATGGCCCATTTAGAACGTTACTCTTCTTGTTAATATTAGGCCCTACTAACTCCTTCCCTCTTCGTTTCCTCTTACAACGTTACTCTTGTATGATAACTATCGTCATTCATTCGAACTGAATCAAATTGAGAAATCAGATCGAATTGTTCAATTAAATTTGACTCCTCCAAATTACCCACTTTAAAGCCATACTTACCATTGCTTCACATTTTTTGCATAACTCTCCAAAAACGTTTGTCTTCCTTTGGCAATCTCTTGGTTTTTAGAGTTCTTTCTCATCACTCTTCCTCTTCTCTCCGCTCCGAGCTCTCATATGTCTGCGAAGGCATATCCGGGTCTTCAACTCCTGCCTCAACTCCTCTGCCTCAGTCCTAGAAAGAGAAATTGCCAAGATCTCAACAATCGATCACGCAAAGAGGAGATCCGGATTTTCAGACTTAGGTAAAACCTCTCCTTTATACCTAATTTTTTTTTATCTTGAGTATTGAGTTTTGGTAATTGATCTGCATTGTAGGAATTCCATTTTTGGCAAAGCTTAATAGGAAAAATGTTCTTCATAAGTGTTTTTTTTCCTTATTTTCTTTTTCTCCTTGCTCGGCTGGCCATCTGTGAAAAATTTTTGCAACTAATTTTTACCAAACTTGACATCGTCACAGAAGGGTTTTTCTTTTTCTTGGGCTATTGTTCTTTAAAAAAAAAAATGTAAAAATCAGCAATTGGTGTATATCCGTCTTTGAAGCAAATAAATTATATTATTTTTATTTGAAAGAGTATATGAATGTTCATTGTGCTTATGCTTTGTCCTGTCTTCTTCATGCAGTTTATGAAAATATTTTTAAAAGTGAGGTTTGTGCTTAGACATTATATATTTTTGTTCTTCTCCAGTTTGCAATAGTTTGCTTATTGTGTTTTCTGATTTCCCAGAATGTTGGCACAACATCTTGTAGGATATAGATCAATGGATTTTTGCTTAGTGAAGAGGAAGACAAGGTAGGCACGATTTGTGTCTCTTATTTTATGTCAAGGACGTCTTTTTTTAACCCATGGTTAGCAATAATTTTACTATGGTGGAAGGATCAAATGGAGATGATAACAATTGATTTTAAAAGGATGGCCTCTCACGGTAAGACTTTCATGGTTTTGGAAACTTTTTTTTTTTTTTTTTTCATATGATTCAAATTTGTTGTGCAGATTGATGGCCTAGGAAATGATTTCTTGTGTTCCTATGTACATCTTTAGATTTTCTGTCACATTTTCTAAGTATGGGGAAAAACTAGGATTTATATCGTAGGCCATTCGCAACAATCACGACATTTAGCTAAGTTTTGACTTCTTGATTATTTCAAGCCTATAAGATCTAAATATTTTTTCTAATATTTTCATATTTTATGTTTTTTGAAACCAGATCTGAAATCAAGATCTATATTTTTAAAAGTTACTATCAGTTGTTTTTAATGTTATTACCAAATCATTATTCATATTGACAACAAGAATATTTCAGTCTTTCCCTATAATAATAGAGTTCTTGCCTTCAAAACTTTGATATCTTCAAACTTCTAAATATGCAAGAATAGGGCTTTGTTAATGATGATGAATAATGATGCCTAATCTTAGCCTATCAGGTAGGCCATGTTAAGTGTATCTAGGCTCATTTGGTTTGATCCATTGCCAAACAAGTTACTTATAAGATGAAACAAATATTTTCTTTGTTCGTTCTTAAATTGATTTTATATTCTTTTTTCACGGAATCACAGTAAAAAAAAAGGTTGTAAAAAAAAAAAAGGAAATTAGGAAACAATGCCAAGCCTTTATTTGAATATTGAAATTTAGTTTGGAGACCACGAAGTATTTAGTCAATAGTTATGTACTGTAAAAGAGATTTAAAAAATTGCATATTCAAATTTCAAGCTATCTTCACTTTGGTACTTTCTCCTTTCTATCTTCTATATTCTACAATGGATCACACGTCAATTGCACCACATATTACATTGTAATAACTTTTCAAAATAAGAAAAGAAAATGAAGGTGATCATTGTAACAATAAACGAGTAAAACAGGGGGATATTGGTTGTATATATATATTTCTTTTGTTTTGTGCATGGAAGGGTGGCTGACTCTCTCTCTTATCTTCCTTAGGGGCATTATTAGTGGGTTTGGAGATCGGATTGGATTCAATCACATATGTTAATCCTTCAAAATGCAGGAATGCATCCATTCGACGATTCCACATAGTTAAGTTCTTGCCATTAAAAATATCAACCTTAGCAAGATCATGCAACGTTGATTTGGAAGACATAATTATTACTCAATTTAAAAAGACATTCACATACCACTTACCGAAAAAGGAGAAAAATCACTATTTTTTTCTGAATCGCTGGATCGTCTTCCTTTTGTTGCTACTTTGTAGATCTGCTCACTAGGATTCTACAGAACCAAACCGTTCGTTGATTGGAGTCCGGATGCTCTAGATATCGCAGTACGAAGTTTTGACGGTTAAAAGAACTCCCTGCCGGTGTCAGCAGTCTGCTGACGTCGCCAGTCGTCACCGGCTGCCTCAACGCACCATACCAGCGCCTGTTGGTGTGGGCCTGATTCAGTTCTGTTCTCTTTCGTTGGAAAGAAAGAAAAGTGTCCTTGATGACGTGTGAAACCCAAGGCAACACAAAGAAGGACCGGATGAACTGTGTACTGAATGAAACACGAGAATTATTTGCAACTTCGTCTTCTTCTTCCCAACTTGGGTTTGTAGAGAAAAACGAAGGAGGCTTGGGTTTGACGAAATCCTTAGATGTGCTCCAATCTAAACCGTCGAAATGCACAGTACTAAGCTCTAATATCAATTGATGGATTTGGATGCGGAGACTCCGACACACGGCCGAAAATCTATGTGCGTTCCAATGATTAGGAATCTCCGCGGATCTCCTCACCTCTTTTCTCTCATATGGAATGGAATAATACCAACCCTAGGGGTCCCTTATCTTATGTAAACAAGTCCTAACGAGTCACACTTACTGGAGACTTCTTCGCCAAGAAACTCACATCCACTAATCCTATAGGGAGTCTTATTAGTGGGACCAGATCAAGTCTTACCTTAAAAGTGGGATTGATTCTCTGTTGGCATCACAAACCCTTTGGGTTGTTTCATATAAGTTTCTTCTTTTAATTCGCCGTTCAAGAATGCGGGTTTCACATCCATCTTGTCCAATTCAAGATCACAGTGTGTATGAACAATGAGTATTTGATAACAAATCAGCGAGGCATCTTCTGGTCGGATTCATATCCAGCGATTTGGTAAAGCAATTTGAGCACTTTAACACTGCTAAAGAAATCTATAACTATGCTATGGACAAATATGATGAAACCTCTAAATCTCACTTGATGGAGGCATTCAACGCATATGTTAACTATAAGATGCCAGATGAATCATCCATAAGGGATCACATTGATCAAATGACGGTCTGATATAGTAGCCTCGTAGCCTTGGGAAAGGAAATGAACGAAGATTTTCAAATCATGAACTTGCAGATAAGTCTTCCACCATCGTGGGAGATTGTGTCTTAGACCCTTAGCCTCCAAAAGGGTGTAACCCTCAGTGAGGTTGAAGTTAGATTGCTTGCTAAAGGACAAAGGCAGGCCGCCTGAGGTGTAACACCTACAAACTTTGTGATGAGTGCTAAAACTAAGAGTAATAACGGTGCGTTAACCGTTAATATAAAAAATAAAAGGAAATTCAAAGGCAATAAAAAACGGAAAGGGCCTAAGAATGGTGTTTGCTTTAACTGCGGGAAGCCTGGACACTTTAGTTCTCAAATCAAAAAGAAAAGGGGTGAGAGTAGCCAGCAAGGTAAAGTGACCAAAGACCATGGTGATTATGTTGACATGGTCACATAGTCCATGATGGTGGACACCAATGATAAGAATTGATGGATTGATTCAGGGGCCACAAGGCACACATCAAGAATCAAGGCTGGGTTTGTCGAATTCAAAGAGATGAAACCGGGAGATCAAAGTATTTACATGGGGAATGAAACATTCTTTGATGTGTTGGGTGTAGGGAAAGTCAAAATTCCCTTACCAACTGGAAAATCCCTATATCTCTCCGATGTTTTCTTTGCTCCAGCTATGAGGAAGAACGTCATCTCTGTGAGCCAGTTGGCTATGAATGGATTCGAAATCAGATTTAAAGACAAGGAGGTTACAATTGGTATGTGCGGTTAAGTTTTAGTCAATGGTTTTTTTTTCTGATAAATTATATTTGTTGGACACTCTTAATGATAAAATAAAATCTAGTTCTCATTATTCAGTGTGTATGAATGTGTGCATAGATGGTTTGGCAATGTTATGGCATATGAGATTAGGGCACATTAACAAAAATATAATAAGTAGAATGAGTAGGGATGAACTCTTACCGAATTTAGGTAAAGTGGAGTACCCTATATGTGAAAGTCCTGGATCGGAACCCTAGAGGGGGGTGGAGGGGTGAATAGAGTGAGCTACAATTATGACCAATTTTAATTTTTTAAGATAAACTAGTCACAAATGATGATTTACCAAACAATATGCGGAAGCTAATAAAACAATCACCACAAGCAAACACCACTACACAAAGATTTATAGTTGTTCGGCCTCAATGCCTTCATCCACTACCGGCTTGTGATCCAATCACCCCACCGGATTTCCACTAACTATGCTTTTCAATAGGCTAAGCAATAACCTTTACAATGTTGTTTTTCTAGGCTCAACAACAACCTTTACAAGATGCTTTTCAAGGCTAAGCAATTACCTTTACAATGTGCTTTTCTTAGCCCATGTTTGGCATCTCTATTTCATGCATCTATTTCTCTAAATGTCTAAATCGAATAGAGGTTTGAACAATTAGAGCGTTTGGCACAAGATTTTAGACTCTGTCCGCTGTAGACATTTAGAGGCAAATCCTCTAAAATCCAAATGCTCCAAAAGTGGGCAGATGAGAAATAGAGCTTTTAGGTCTTAAAAGATAGAGGTAAGGTATTTAAAATAGTTTCATACATTACCAAATGCGTTTTTTTTTATCCTAGCCTCTTTTTTTATGGCTCTTTTTTTAATGACTCTATTTTAGATGGATCTATAAATAAAAGAGTAGAGGTGCCAAACAAGCCCTTAGGCTAAGCAATAACCTTTACAAAGGAAAGATTTCTCTAAGAAGGCGTCTGTACAAAACACTCTAAGAGATACATTTTAAGCTCATTTGAATTGCCTCTTAAATAGGCTGATATGAAAGTTTAATTCAATGTACAAACATACACTAAGAAGAAGCTAAGGTGTGTGCACAAAGTGTATGAATGTTTTACTTCAATCAATTCTAAAATGAAGCTCTTAAATGAATGCTTGATGCATTTTAAAATCTAGGCTCAGAATACGATGAATGAAGTTATATGCTAATCACATGAAAGATTCAATCAACTTGAAGAAAAGTACTAAACAAGTTGTATGAAGATTAACTACTAATAGCACATGTGATTTAGACAAGGATGTTTGCAAAACAGTCTAATATTCCAAAGATGATATTGAGTTTGCTAAACATCTCTTTTGAAAGCTAGAAATCATGCATTTATGAAAATACAAAGATTGAAACATGCATGATTTTAATTTTGAATGGAAATCAAAATAACAAGTAAGATATACCTTTTAAAAACTCAAACATTTGATTTCCAATGGCCTTCTAGCTCACTTGACTTATTCCACTTCTTTTGGCTTCAATAGGGTCTCCAAGATTCAAAGATCAAGCCCCAAGAAAGGATGGAATGGAATGGACTTTAAAGCAAAAAACAGTCAAACGGCTAGTTGGCCGGGTCGACCCCATGACCCCCGGGTCGGCCTGGCCCAACGCTCATATTGGCCCAACGGCTAGTTACCCGGTTGACCTGGGCCTGGCTCGGTCGACCGAGTACACTGACTTTTTTTTTCGGCAAGCCAGTTGGGCCAGTCGACCGGGCACAGGGGTCGGTCGACCGACCAAACAGGCCTGGGAAGAGTTCCTGCAGATTTTTCAAAATCCCAAAGTTGCAACTTAGAACTCAAGGCCAGTGTGCTTCATGCATACTAAAATGATTCTAAAAATGAAAGATGTATGCAAGGCACAAACCTAAATTCTTAATTTGATTTTCCAAACTAATGAAAGAAGAAATAGGTTTTCAAAAGAGTATTTGGATTCTAAAACATGCATGAATAAAATTTTTTAAAAACATATGCAAATGCAAGTAGAATCCAAGATTCCAAAGTCAAAACTAAGAGCATGAGTGTGTGATCATTTGACAGTGAAGGTGAATGTGCATCCATCAAAATTGCAACAAACAAGAACCTAACAGTATGTGAACCATGTCTAAGTGGAAAAATGGTCAAGAAACTATTTCCAAAAGGGACTAGAAGTTCAGAAATATTAACCATAATTCATTTTGATATTTGTGGACAATTGAATTTCCAAAATAGAACGAGGGAGGACTATTTTATCACATTTATTGATGACTATAGTAGATATGGTTATGTGTACCTGATTAAACACAAATATGAGGCCTTGAAAATGTTTCAAATATATGCTGCTGAGGTCCAAAATCAAAAGGGCAAGAAAATAAAACGGATTAGATCCGATAGGGGGTGAATATACATCGGAACTGTTTAAAGAATATTGTGCACGTGAGGGAATCATTCATGAATATTCGATGCCATATACCCTATAACAAAATGGAGTGGCTGAGAGGAGGAATAGGGCCTTAATGGATATGGTAAGGTCAATGATCAGCCACGTGAGACTTCTGTTGTATTTGTTGGGAGAAGCATTAAATACAATACAATATATCTTGAACAGAGTAGCCTCTAAAAGTGTGCCCAAGACCCCGTAAGAATTACGTATTGGTGCCAAACCAAAATTAGAAAGTGTGAGAGTTTGGGGTTGTCCTTATATGTCCTGCTACCACCATAGGAAAGATATAAACTGCAAGCAAAAACGAAGAAAAAATGTTCTTTTGTTGGCTACCCATTATATTCTAAAGGATATCGTGTGTATGATTACGATAATAGGATAATTATGGAATGCTGAGACGTGTTTTTCCTTGAGGATCCGACGGTCAGTCCTACAGTTGAACCACAGTGTGTGGAATTATATGAAATCTCTAGGGCAAGGGGGTTCAAGCAAGTAGGGGTTCTGACGAAGAGGACGTTGGACACAAAATCCCTGGCTAGGGCTAGCTCACTTGAGGTAATTGAACAACCCGATGAGCCGATTGACAGGCCGATTCAGGTGAGGAAATAATCGGCATATCTAGATGATTATTGCATTTTATTGAAAACCATGCATGATTTGGATCCAGACTCCTACTCTCAAGCGATCAAAGCACATGATGCATTGTATTGGTTAGAAGCTATGAGAGAGGAGATAGAATCAATTAAAAAGAACTAAGTATGACAATTGGTTGGTCTTCCAAAAAATTGAAAAGCCATTGGATGTAAATGGGTTCTTAGAAAGAAACTAAAGTAGGATGGATCCTTAGATAAATATAAAGGGATTCACACAAGTGGAAGGATAGATTACGAGAAGATGTTTTCTCCGGTCGTAAAATCTCAATCCATACGAACCTTAGCGGCATTGGTAGCGTGTCGTGACCTTGAATTGCACTAGATGGATGTAAAAACCACATTCTTGAATGACGAATTAGAAGAAGAAATTTATATGAAACAACTCGAAGAGTTTGTGGTGCAAGGTCATGAGGACAAAGTGTACAAACTTAATAGGACATTGTATGGGTTAAAACAAGCCTCGAGACAATGGTATAGAAAATTTCACCAGGACATAGGTGAAATAGGATTTGTCCCCAATGATGCAGACACATGTTTCTATATTAAACGCAGTGAGAGTGGTTATTTAAATTTGTCATTATAAGTGGATGACATTTTGATCGCAGGTAATCAATTGGAAGCCGTAAATGAAATCAAACAATGGTTAAAGTTAAGATTTGAGATGAAAGACATGGGTGAGGCAGAGTATGTCCTTGGTATTGAAATAAACCATGATCGTTCGAATAGGCTATTGACTTTATCGCAGGGATCCTATTTGGAAACTGTGTTGAACGTTTTGATATGGCTATGTGTAAACCAATTGATACTCTCATATGAAAGTGCATAAAATTGTCCAGCAATTAGGGACCCACAAACGAGCAGGATAAGGAAGTGATGAGAATGAAACCTTATGCTCAAATTGTGGGCAGCATCATGTAAGTGATGCTTTGTACGAGACCAAACCTTGTATTCGCTGTGGGTCTCATAAGCAAATTCCTAAGTAACCCAGGATTACAGCATTGGTATGAGGTTAAAAGGATTCTGCGGTATATCAAAGGAATAGTGAATCTTCACCTATGTTATTAAGTTGAAGTCCTAGAACTGCACAGCTACTCAAATGCAGATTGGGCCGGTGATTTAATCCAAAGAAAGTCAACAACCGTCTACGTGTTTACCCTCGGAGGAGGTGCAGTTTCTTGGGGTAGCAAGAAACAAACCTCTACGGCTATATCAACAGCCGAAGCAAAGTATATAGCCTGCTGTACAACAGGTTAGGAGGCTCTTTGGTTAAAATATTTCATAATTGATTTGGAAATAATTGGAGAAAAAGAACCTATCCCAATGAATGTAGATCACACATCTGCTATATCCATGGTGAATGAGCAAAAGTTCAATAACCGATCAAAATATGTTGAGATAAAGTATCACTTTATAAGAGATAAGGCTGAAAAGAATGATATAGAAATTTTTTATATGCCTTCAAAGGAATTGATGGCTGATGCTCTCACTAAGGCTTTGTCTGCAGAGGCTTTTGCATGGCATGTGATGTGTATGAGACTGAGATATGTTTGATGTACATGGCATTCATACCAAGTGGGAGATTGTAGGAAATCGTGTGGCCTGCATGCCATGGGTACCATGTCAGATTAAGTAGGGTTGATGCCAACGGAGAATATAGTCCCAATTAAATTAACACTTGATCTGGTCCCACTAATAAGACTCCCAATAGGATTAGTGGATGTAGGTTTCTTGATGAAGAAATCTCTAGTAAGTGTGAATCTTTGGGACCTGTCTATATAAGATAAGGGAGCCTTAGGGTTGGGATTATTCCATCCCATAGGAGAAACAAAAGGCGAAGAGATTCGCGGAGCTTCCCAATCGCCGGAGCGCATGTAGATCTCCAGTCGCGTATCGGTTAAGGTTCTGGAGTATGTTAATAAGGGTGAAGTGTATGACTTGCTCATATTGCTAACAAGCCTCTGTAAGCTAAAGGGGCTAGGAGACACTTTGAGCTTATTCTTGAGATAAACAAAGCGCTTGGGATGCAACCCTTTGGTAAAAATGTTTGTAACATTCTCTGTCGTGGGAACATATCAAACACATAAGTCTTTGCGAAGCACTTTCTCCCGGACAAAGTGATAATCCACTTTAATGTGCTTAGTACGAGCATGGAAGACTGGATTAAAAGCAAGCACAAGAGCAGAGACACTATCACACCAAATGACTGGACAGTCAGGTAGATAAATAGAGAGATCTTTGAGGAACATTCTTATCCAGCTAAGTTCAGTGAAAGTATGAGCTATGGATCTGTACTCTGCTTCTGTGGACGAACGAGCCATAGTTGGTTGTTTCTTAGCACTCCAAGGAATGGGAGAATCACCTAAGAAGACACAAAAACTAGAAGCTGTCAATAGTGTCCCCAGCCCAGTCGGCATCTGAGAAAGCTTGGAGTTTGAGAGAGCCTTTTGTCAACTTAATTCCAAAATGAAGAGTCCTTTTGAGATATCGTAGAATGCGTTTTAATTCAATGAAACGCAAAGTAGAAGGCTGATGCATATGCTGACAAACTTGATTGATCGCAAAGGCCAAGTCTGGACAAGTGAGAGATTGGTATTGAAGGGATCCAACAATGCTTCGATAAAGAAAGGATTAGAAAGCAGAGTAGCTGGTGTAGTGGAGTAAGGTTTGTAGCTTGATGGAGATCCAATTGGCTTGGACTCGAGCATAAAAGTTCTGTGTAACAAATCCTTGGGATATTTAGATTGTGACAAGAAGAGACCAAAAGGAGTTTTGGTGACCTCTATCCCAAGGAAATGATGAAAATGGCCCAAGTTATTCATTTCAAATACCAAACCCAATTGAGATATGAGAAATGCAATGTAGAACTTCTTGTTGTCAGTGATGATCAAGTCATCAACATATAGTAAAATAAAAGTGATAGTCCATTTGAAACACCTTATAAACAAAGAGGAATCTGTGTAAGTTCTAAAAAAACCAAGTCCTTTAAGATAGTTGGAAAAGCAGTTGAACCAGGCTCTAGGAGCTTACTTAAGGCCATAGAGAGACTTATGTAGCTTACAGACATGCGAAGGAAAATTAGAGTCAATGAACGCCTGGGGTTGGCACATATAGATCTCCTCATCCAGTAGGCCATGGAGAAAGGCATTTGTGACATCCAATTTATGTAAGGTCTATTGATAATGGACAACCAAGGTAAGAACTATGCGAATAGTAGTATGCTTGACAACTGGGCCGAATGTCTCAGTGAAATCAACACCATATTCTTGATGAAACCCCTTAGCAACCAATCTGGCTTTGTGTATGGCAATAGAACCATCTGGACAATATTTAATCTTGTAAACCCAACGACAGCTGATAACATGCTGAGACGGAGAAGAAGGGACAAGGGACCAGGTACCCTATCTTTGTAAGGCTGAGAATTCATCAGCCATCGCCTGTCGCCACATTTCCTATTTAGAAGCCTCTGTATAACTGGTGGGCTTAGTAGTGTCATAGTACATATGAGAAGGTAAATACAGAGGATGAGGTGAGGTGGAAAACACTTTCTTCTTACAAAATCCCAGATTTAGAACGAGTGATCATTGGATGTGGAGCACGTCTGGAAATAGTGGTAGGGGTAGAAGAAGAAGTAATGAGAAGAGTAGGTGTGGCGATAGGCATGTGAAGAGCAAGAGCTATAGGGGAGCCCAAAAGGGATGCAGTTGGTGTAGGTGATGGTGGAGGAGGAGAGGGATGAGGAGTAGGGGAAACAGAGTTAAGAACTGGGAAAGAAATGGAGGGCAGTAGTGTTATAGTAGTGGAGGTGGGGGAAGGAGATTCTGAGGAGATAATTGGACTAGAAGAAGGATATAAGAGTGGAGATGGCCGAATGGGAGAAGGACTAGGCAACAGGTCTGTTACAACAATAGGCACAGCGGAAGAAATAGGGAAAGAAGCAAATGGAAATGTGTATTCATAAAAAAATGACATGTCTTGAAGTATAGAGACCAGTAGAGGGATCAAGACATCTATAGCCATTGTAGTCCAGTGTGTATTCTAAAAAGACACAACACTTAGTCATTGGCTCAAGTTTATGCTGAGAATATGGCCTGAGCCAGAGGTAGCAGGCACAACCAAAAACTTTTAATGTCATATAGGTAGGAGAAGACCCAAACAAGATTTGCCAGGGCGAGTGAAACTGTAATGAACACGTAGGCATTCTATTAATAAGAAAAGTAGCTGTACTAAAGGCATCAACCCAATAACAAGTAGGTATGAAGGCATTGAAGAGAATGGTTGAACCAGTTTCAACGATGTGTTTGTGCTTGCGCTTAACACGACCATTTTGTTCAGGTGTGTAAAGGCAAGAAAGTTAATGAACAATCCCACATTCATAGAAAAATTGCTTGAATTTATTATTCACAAACTCCTTTCCACCATCTGATCTAAAATATTTAATTTTCAATGAAAGCAAGTTTTCAATTTGGAGCTTGAAGCCCAGAAAAACAGTGAAGACAACACTTTTACTTTGAATAGGAAAAAGCCAAGAATAGCGGATGTAATCAACAACAAAGAGTACATAGTATCGAAAACCAGATACAGAAGAGAGAGGAGCCAAGCCCCAAACATCACTATGAATTAGCTCTGGTGGTCTACTTGTAGAAGACAATGAGGAACCAAAAGGAAGTTTGGTGCTTTTGCAAAGTTGACAAGACTCATAGAACGAATTTGCAGAAGAACTAGAAAGAGACAAAGTATTAGCCAATTTGTGAAGAATGAGAGAGGATGGATGCCCCAATCATTGATGCCAGATGGATGTAGAAGTCTTGACTCCCAGCAAAGCAGCAGTTGAGGGAGTATTATTGAAGGTTGGAAATGGATACAGTCCATTTTTACTTAATCCTCGGAAAATAGTCCTCCGTGTTTTGTGATTCTGGATTGAAAATTCATTCACATCAAAGAGGAAAATACAATTGTTATCCTTGCTAAATTGATTAACTGAGAGGAGATTAGTAGAAATATGAGGGACACACAAAACTTTATTCAATTTAAACGATGTAGTTGGAGAAAGGTGTAAAGTCGAAGAGCTAGTGTGAGAGATATCCAGACCTTGTCCATTACCAACAATCACTTGGTCCTTGCCTTGATATCCATATTGTAGAGAAATGTTATTCAGATCATTAGTCGGATGATTGGTAGTGCCAGAATCAGCATACCATTGTGGATCACTGTTTTGATGAAATGAAGCAGCCATTGCTGCAAGCTGAGAAGGAGGATGAAGACCTTGAAATGAGTAATCCATAAGATGATAGCAGTCTAATACAGTGTGTCCACTTCTATTGTAAATCTGGCAGCAGGGTTGTGACATGAATGACTGAGACTGAACACCACGGCCCCTGTGGTTGCCATTGTTCTTAGCACCTTTTCCTCTGCCAAGAAAGGGAAGCTTTCCACCCCTATTGTTATAGGATTGATTGTTACCAGGTCCGGTCCCCTCCTTAGAAGCCACCATGGCAGTGTGAACAGGATCAGAAAGCGTAGAGGATGTTAAGTCCATATTCAGTTCCTCACATTGTAGAAGGACATGAAGCTCTTCAAGCAAGATCGGTGTAGATCGAGTTTGAATGGAAGTGCGAAATGAACCATATTCAGGTGGCAATCCATTCATGGTGTAGATGATGACATCTTCATCAGCAACCAGACTACATACAGCAGCTAAACTATCAAAAATGTGCTTAATCTTTTTCACATAATCATCAATTGAAAGAGATCCTTTCTTGATGGATTGTAATTGTGACTTTAGCTGGATGATGTGAGATCGTGATATCGAAGCAAAATGTCTCTCCAAAGCTAACCACACATCTTTAGATGTTTGAAGACCAACGACATGAGCCAGAACGCCTTCAGAGTGTGTGGCATTAATAAGACAGAGAACAACTTGATCTTGCTGGATTCAGGTCTAAAACAGAGGATTCACCTCTTGTAGGATGTGATCAGCTGGCTATGAAATCATTTGGACAGGGATGAGATCCATCAACAAAGCTAAGCATAACATGTGCACGAAGAACCAGTAGGAATTGAGATCCCCACAGCAAGAAGTTGTGATTGTCTAGTTTTACAAAAACCAAACTTGCAATGTTTGGAACTAACTAACCGGAGTATCGATTTACAGAAATTGACGAAGCTGCCATGACGGAAGATACGCAGAGAGCGACAAATGAATAAAAAATACACAAATTCAACAAAGGGGAAGATCAAACCTCAGTTACAACAGTAGAGCCGTTGAGAGATGGCAAATCTTCAAGAACCAGTCAATCAAGAAGAACAAATCTTGAATCAAGAAGAAGAACAGCTTCTTGAAAGCAAACCTTGACAGCAAATCAAGAAGAAGAAGATCAACAATCGCAAGCACTAAGTAAAATCTACAGATTCATGAGTGCTCCACGAAGATTGAAGATGACTTGAAGATCTTTAAAATGATCTTTGATTCTTCCGAAAATCAGGATGATCAATATTCCAGCAACTCCTGAGAAGATCAACAGTAGGATCAAAATCGTCTCAAGCGAAGATTTGGCTCTGATACCATATAAACTCTATGGAGTTGCAGAGAAGAAGAAGAAGATGAGAGAAATTTAGATATGCTTTCATTAACAATTCTGGAGCCAGCCAATACATATTTATACAAGAGATAGATGAGATTAGTTAAGACAGTAACTAACTACTCTAACTAATCTCTAATCAGTTACATAAGTAATAGAAAACACCTCAGTACTCCATTATCGTTATCCAAACTGTCTTACAAGTTCAAGTTTTGGAGCAGGTCAAGTCAGGGTCAGGTGTATGACTTGCTCATATTGCTAACATCGTAGACAATGTGGAGATTGCCTCATTATGGGCACATGCTCCATCTACCTTGTAGTGATAACTACTCAGCAGGTATGCCTATTGTCAACTGTGCATAAGTGATCTGTAAAACTCAAATTATAAATTTTAGTTTGTTGAGAGATATATGCCGCTCAAAGACTTTTCATTGCATTTGATTCGGTTTTGTGTACTTCCCTTTTTAAAGCATCTAGTGTTTATAATTTAGAATCAGATTCTCTCTCACATATATATTTGCATCGTTTTCTGTTTAGGGAATGATAAATATAATACAATGTAAGTGATTATGTGTTTAATTTTAGTTTATTTCATTACTCTTGGTTTTGCCTTTGATTCTTCCATAAGAAAAACTATAAAATAGGATTTTTTTTCATGATTTCTGAATGGATAAAAAGTCTATGATAGTTAAATATTGTATACCTTACCTATTCTTAATCCAAACCATCATTCTGTCCACATTGCAGATGGTAAAATCCTAACCTCCCAACAAATTGATATGCCATAGTCTTGCTTGGATATCCATATCCAATTTTACCCTTAAGAAGTTGCTATTGATCATATGTAGGGGTTGGAGTATATCTTTATTTTTTTTTCTTTTTTCTCTTTTACAATTGGATTAGTTTGAGGATCTAACATTACAAGAAATTTGGGGTTTAAGGACGACGCAATTTTATCCCAAAATGTACAAATTTCGTCACTGAAACTTATTAAGACAAAAATTTTTCGTCACCCGTTTCGTAGTCAAAGCCTTGTCGCTAAAAGGTATTGGAGACAAAAAAAAAATTCGTCATTAAAAAGGGTAAATTTGTGACGATTTCTTTTGTCTCCAATACACTCTGTTGGGTACATACTTGTAAGTAATTAGTGACAAAATATTTTGTCATTAAAGGAAGAAATTAGAGAAAAAAATATTTTTTCATAAATATAAGAAATAGAGACGAAATAATTTTGTTGCGTTTAATATAAAGGAAGACGAAAAAATTTGTCAAAGAAAGCTACCAGTGGATGACGATTTTTTTCGTCTCCAATCGACTGTGGGAACATACTTGTAACTAATTAACGACAAAATATCTTGTCATTAAAGGATGAAATTAGAGTCAAAAATATTTTTTCATAAATATAAGAAATAGAGACGAAATAATTTTGTCGCGTTTAATATAAAGGAAGACGAAAAAAATTTGTTAAAGAAAGTACCAATAGATAACGATTTTTTTTGTCCCCAATCGACTCTGTGGGAACATAACACTACAACAAAATACAGTTTTACCAACGCAGTCACCGCATCTGGAAAAATCAGAATTGCGTCGGGACAGGCTTTACCGACGTAGTACAATGCGTCGGCACCACGTCGGCAACCTAATGCCAAGAAAACCATTCCCAACGTAATAATGTTTAGCGTCGGCTAAAAAGGGTCATTCGTCGACGCAATGGTGCATCGTCCCAAACGTCGGCAATTCCAACAGCGTCGGCAAAAAAATGAACTTAGTGGTCAACCTCACTTCACTGCCGACGCATGACAACGTCGGTTATACATTTGTCGACGCTAATACTAACGTCGGAATACATATTTGACGACGCATACACAACGCAGGTAATACATATCCCGACGTGTCGAAGAGTCGGGAAATGTCTTCAACGACGCATGAAAATTACTTTTAGCGACGCAAAGAATGCATCGGGAAATAGATTTACCTAACTGCCGACGCATAACAACGTCGGTTATACATTTGCCGACGCTAATACTAGCGTCGGGATACATATTTGACGACGCATACACAATGCCGGTAATACATATCCCGACGTGTTGAAGCATCGGGAAATGTCTTCAACGATGCAGGAAAATTATTTTTAGAGACGCAGATAGTGCGTCGGGAAATATATGTACCTAATTACCGACGCATAATAACGTCGGTTATACATTTGCCGACGCACATACTAGCGTCGGAATACATATTTGACGACGCATACACAACGCCGGTAATACATATCCCGATGTCTTGAAGCATCGGGAAATGTCTTTAGCGATGCAGGAAAATTATTTTTAGAGATGCAGAGGGTGCGTCGGAAAATAGATGTACCTAATTGCCGACGCATAATAACATCGGTTATACATTTGCCAACGCACATATTAGCGTCGGAATACATATGTGACGACGCATACACAATGCCGGTAATACATATCCCGACGTGTTGAAGCATCGGGTTATGTCTTTAACGATGCAGGAAAATTACTTTTGGTGACGCAGAGAGTGCGTTGAGAAATAGATTTACATCATTGCTGACGCATAATAATGTCGATTATACATTTGCCAACACACATACTAGCGTCGAAATACATATTTGACGACGCACGCATACCGCCGGTCATACATATTCCGACGTGTTGACGCGTCAAGAAATGTCTCTAACGAGGTCAAGAAATTTACTTTTGGTGACGCAGAGAGTGCGTTGAGAAATAACTTTTCTTATCAATTAAGAAATAATTGAAAAAATTAGGAAAAATTCTTGTACAATATTTTCCTGTTCAAATCTACATTTTTAACATTGCACAAGCATAAGCATTAATAAACAATAAATAATCCCACATTCATCATGTAACAATAAAAAATAATGTGTCATCAATAAACTAAAACCAATCATAAAACTTGTCCATGCCACATAAAATGTAATATCCCACGTAAAAAAAAGTCAAATATCTCAATAAAGTAAATCTCAACTAAAATCTAATCATCAAATATCCATAGCACGCCATGAAATACGGCCAATAAGGAGCAAAATGAACTTGTTAGAGGGATGACCCATGTCAATTCATAAAACCATCAAATCCTTATCTTTCGGAGGAGCCCAAACCATCCATACCGACTCGGGAAAGCAACAACTGAATCTGACTCTGCATGTGAACCTGCACAGCTGCCTGATCTTGCATTTGCTTCTACGAGTCCTCATACTGTCGCCGCAACTCTTCTCTCAAATCTTCTTGTACTTTCAACGAATCAGCTAGTTGCTGCCGTAGGGTGCTTATCTCAGAAGACATCAAGATTCCAGTAGAAGATGATGATGGGCCCCTCGAGCGGTACCCTTGCCTCCTTGCGACCCTCTTCCCTAGCAGATTCTCGATCACCTGTGGCTGATGGAGAGTTAATTTCAGGCTGCGACAATGCCTCTTCCATTTTTCGCTGCATTATCGAAGCATTCAAATATGTCATGTAATTAATATATGTTAGGCAATTAAAATAAACCATGATTTCAACTAAGAGCCCATCTCAGATCTTTATACAATTTGGACCTGTTAGGTTCTTATTTAGCTAAAACAACAACAATATTTAAAACAACAACAATATATAGTGTAAAGACTAATTTAAACCATGTGCCGAAAGCAAATCAGTTAATATAATTTAGCTACCTTTGCAAATTCAATAAATGACTTCACCCCGTCACGATACTCCCGATCCATTCGCACCGTGCGATCTTCGCTATCCAGTGTCATCCAAGTCTTGTCCATATCTTAAAATTGAATAATCAATAAGTTAATCACATTACTCAAAAGAGAACAGACAAAAACATGTGCATATGATTATGAATACAATCAATCACATGATGACCTTGAATGCTTTGAGTTGGAATACAGTCAATCACATGATGACTTTGATAATATGTTCCACTACCCATGATCTTATGTTTTGCATGCATCTAGTTTGGAACCTACATCCAAGTTTCATCATAAAAAGAAATAAAAAAAATGGAATGGGAAGCACATTGGGAATGGGTTCTGGCAACCCATTGACAATTCGGTTTAGGACTGCATTAATTGATGACTGGTAGTCATACACTTAAAGGAGTGATTTTTATTCAATCATCACATGATGAGTCCCATTTGAAGCCATATGCTAATTTATGATGAGTCCCATTTGAAGCCATATGCTAATTTATTGGATTTGGCTACTTTTTATGCTTTTTCTGGTTTTGACTTTAGAGTTAGGGTGTTTGTGTTTGTGTGTGTGTGTGTGTGTTTTTTTTTTTTTTTAATATTTGTATGCTGATGTAGTATAGCATCTTTTTTTTAATGTCTTCTTCACACTACCAACAGAATCCACTCCTTCAAATAGAAAACACATCAGGCCACTCCCCCAAAATTTATTAATTTAGTTTTTTTTTAAGATGGTTGCAAACCGCAAATAGCAACAGAAATGGAGGGGCAAATGACACCAAATAAATTTACGCCCTATTGGTGTGGAACAAGGATTGATGCAGGGCAGGTAGGAAAAACAGCTATTGGCATTTTATTATACACAAAATAATTTCCTTCTTATAAAGCAAACACATCATACGTCAAAACTCAAAAGTGCATGATTGTAAATCACCAGCAAATAGCTCATCCTTATTAAATAGAAGAAAAGGTAAACTAGTGTAGGAGTGAACATGCAAGGTCAACAAACCAACATAAAATAAACACTAGCTTCACTAGTAGATGATATCTTCAGAGAATCTGTTTAAAGCACATGTTGGAATCCTTCAAAAAAAAGAGACATCGACAAACATATCTGTTGAAATAGATTGGTCAGGACATGGACAAACATATCCGTTGATATAGATGATCTAGTGTTACAATCTAGTACTTCAGAATCAAAACGTAAGATGCAAATTTCCTTCCTTTTCTAAGTAATGAAGAATACATGCAAAAGGGAGTACAAATAATCACCACTTTTGAAGCATAGACAATATCTTGCAAAGTGAACTACACTCACCCATCCTTAAAATGCAGAGAAGCACATAAGGCTTAACGCAAGGACCAATATGCTTTAAGCATGCAAATTTGAAGAGAAATTTCATAAACCAGGCTTACAAACACAATGAAAAAGCATAGCAATACAGCACCCAGAGATGACCAATGGAAAGAGAGCCCATTTCCAAACATTAAAAGAAAGAAAGTGACAACAACTTCACGTTGTCACTTCACAGGGCAGACAATGCGTTCGAATAACTAGCATAACATTTAATTTCATTCATCTAAGCTTCCTACAGATGATAAAATCTGATTTGTGAAATTTTAAAAGCTTATATGCACCTGTGTACTCAACAATATCTTTTCTGAATGTCAACACTATTCTCTTAACAATGTTTTATATTGCGTTCTTGCAAGCAAGATCCTCAATATTGTCATAGAAATGAGGAGGAATGATTGATTGTAGTGAAGGAGAGGCGCTTAGAAAACTGGTGATCAAAATGTACCCATCCATTTAGATTTCTACTCAGCCTTGTAGTTTGATAATTTCCCCTTTTTTGAAAGGTAACCTGATTTTATTGTAAAAACTAACCAACATAAGAGACATTTCCTGAAAAGCAAAAATAGAGAACCAAACAAAAAAGAAGGAATACATCTACAAAAATAAGGGCAGCCCCAAAAACACCTAGGCCAAAAAAACTAGTGAGGAAACATATCTGCAGCAAGGGTCTGCCAACCCATGCCCTCCTTGGCCACATTTGAGCAATGCAAGACATGAAAAAGGGAAGCACTGAGCTTCACAGCAAGCTACAGACCTACTTTACCTCATCTGCCAAACACCAAGGAAAGGAAGAAGACACTGATGCCCATCTAATGACACAAGAAGAGTCTTCCTCTACTATAAAAGTGCCACCCACTCTTTCTCACACCCAGTGGCCAAATCAGTCGGTAAAAGTCATAAAAGTATAATGTAACAGTAAAAAGAAAGTGGTAAAAACTGAAGTTTTCACACAAAACTGTTATATACTTGACACCCTCATAAACAAAAAATGGACTCCTTCACTGAGTGCATGAGTCTTACTTTAATAAGCCACTCCTTCATCCAATTGTGTGACTCATTCAATTATAAATGTGAAGAAGCAAACATTATCAACTGGGAACAACAACTTAACAGAGCTCTATAACCAACAAAATTTCAGCAGAAACAATTACCCAGTGTATTAAAAACAAAAGGAGAAGAACCGATGGATAAACTAAAATTTCAGGAGATTTTATGTCCTGCATATTGAAAAAATTAACAAAGAAACTGAGTACTGAACTGAAATCAATAGAATTAGCCATACTGAGACAGAAATAATAAAACCCAATCACACCCACTAAGCAAAATGCCAGAAAACAAAAACCCATTTCACGAAATTAGAAGAGACTCTGATGAAGATAGAAATAACATCAATAAAATCAATGACACCCACACCATGTAAATAGCTAAAGCGAGATAAGCAAATCGAAATCGAGAAATTCAGTCAAACCCAGATTACAGAAGCTGCAATAATGCAAGCAACAGTCCTGAAATCACCAAACCCAAATCATACTCAACTGTAAAGATAGCAATAATCGGCAAGAAATTGTATAAAAAACCATGAGAAAGGAGATCAATGGTCAAAATCCAATCCAACCCAATAATTGAAAACAGTAGACGATGAGAAAAAAAACCGACCTGAAGCAAGAGAATAAACGAGCAAGAAACGCCTCTGAAAACGTAGAAAAGGCGACCTCAGATCGAAGAGTGAATTGGACTTTCCAGAGGTGTTTGCGAAGTAGGGAAGAAGGCTAATGGAAGAGATACAACAACATAAGAGGAAGATGAAGGAGAAGGAACTGGGTTCCCACACCTGGGTCTCGATCACCACACCCATTACAGAGAAAAATGGATGGAGAGATCAAAATACAAAACCCTAGAAAAAGAAGAGATCCAGATGAGAATCGATGGGAAAGATGTTTGGGAGTTGAATCTGAAATGCATGAAGGCCCCTTTTCCTTCTTCTGTTTACCAATACAATAACAAACAAAGAAATCAACTAGAGGGTTGCTGGCTGGGCGGGAGGGTTGTTGGAGGCAGGGGCGGTGGGAGAATAGGGAGGACTGGACGACATAAAGAGAGATGGAAAGGGAGAGATCATACCTTTGCTTGTTGTACTTGCAAGAAGAAGATGATTCCGAAGAAAGGTTTGCCTTTCTTTTGCTGCAGTTACAGACAGCCGGGTTCACTTTGCTGCAGTTGCAAGAAGAAGACGATGGAGAAAGAGGAGTTCGCTTGCTGCAGTTGCAAGAAGAAGCCGAGTCCGAAGGACGATTTGGCTTGCAGGAATTGCGAGAAGGAGAAACGAGAAGAAGAAATTCGAACGGGTTTAGAAACAGGGTATAAGGGTTTTACGTGAGTCTTTTATAATGCTGGAAGTTTTAGCGGGAGATCCAATGGACCACCAAAAATTAGGTTTAGTTCACCCAATAAAATACTAGCCGCTAAAAATATATCTTTAGCCTCAAAAGCATAGGCCGCCACAAAAAGTTAGACGCTATAAACTAAATTTTTTTAATTTCCACAAAAATCTCATTTTGAATGGAGGTTATCTTATTGTACGATTGAACAAAAAAAAAAAGGTTAATAAAACAACATTTTTTTAGCCATGGTTTTCTGTTTGGTCAATCTTACAGTGGTTCCAACTCAATTCTAACAAAAAATTGGGATACCCCATAATTAAATGTGTATGAACTTTTTGAACGACTCTGATTATCCATATATGGGCACGAGTGAGACCCATTCAAAAAAGTTCCCACCATACTCCGCTAAAAGCTATTGTTAAAAAAACTAAAAAGTAAAAACCCATGAAAGAGGTAGAGAGTTGGGAACAAATAAAAGCGGTTAAAACGAAGTGCTCATATTATTTTGGCAAAAATGAATTTTACTAAATGGGGCTTTGCAGATACAGACTTGTGCATCGCCAGTAAGCAAAATAATTGTATGTTTTTCATAACTTTTGCCAACGTGGTCTTACTTGTGTTGGTAAAAGTAACAATTCTATGTGACTTTTGCCAACGCAGTCCAAATATGCATCGGAAATAAGACTTTTGCCAATGCCAATTTTTACTGCGTCGGCAAATAGTGTCGGGAAAGTTTTTCCACAGCTTTTGCCAACGCAGTCTTACTTGAGTCGGTAAAAGCAGCAATTTTCTCTGACTTTTGCCAACATAACTCTTCACTATGTCGGAAAATAGTGTCGGAAAAGGTAAGTTTGTCATAAATGAGGCTTTGGGGACGCAACTCATACGTTGGCAATTGTACGAATAAAAACTCAGACATTTTCCAACGCATACTTGTGCGTCGCCAGTAAACAAGATAATTGCCAACGCATTATTGCATCGCCATTAGATAAAAACGTGTTGGCAAAACTTTCCCTCTCTTTTGGTGTTTTTTTTTGTTGGCGCCAATGTGGTTTCAATAGCTTTTACCAACGCGGTCTTACTTGCGTCGGTAAAACTATCATTTTCCGACACTAATTGCCAACGCAGTCCAAATATGCGTTGGAAATAAGACTTTTGCCAACGCAAAATTTCCCTGCATCGGCAAATAGTGTCGGGAAATGTGCAGTTTGTTGTAGTGATACTTGTAACTAATTAATGACAAAATATTTTGTCATTAAAAGAATAAATTAGAGTCAAAAATATTTTGTCATAAATATATGAAATAGAGACAAAGTAATTTTGTCGCGTTTAATATAAAGGAAGACGAAAAAACTTTGTCAAAGAAGCTACCAATAGAGACAAAACACTACACAAAAAATAGCTAATAGGAAGTTAATAAAGTGTAGCATTCACACCTATACACATTCATAGAAAACAATCACCAAATGGTTCAGAAAATCTAAAATTGAAAATAATAAACTATCTTGAACTCAAATATTAAATTTATAATATTTGAATATCCATACATCACACATCCACCTCATCATTTAACCTTCTAACTACTTTCACCCACTCCATTTCTACAAAAAAATGACAACAAAAGAGTCCATTCCATCACATTTGTTGTGACTTTAACTTTTTCCAATGTTAATGTTTACTGCTGGTTGAGTCTAATTGTTATGGCGGAAAAAGCCCTCCAAAGCATTCTTTGCAACGAACTACTTTTCTTGCATAAGTATATTCTTTAGAGCATCCTCCTGAAAAGAAAAACAGAAACCAGGCTAAACAACAACAATAATGGAAAATGAGTAGCTCAGAAACTTGGTCATAAGGGGACAATCATCAAGTTGACACAAGCTACAAATACAGACATACATATTTTTTGTTTTGATTGTGTTTGTTTTGTCTAATTGTTGATCTTGAAATACCATTGCTGACATGGATGGCAGACTGAGGCATTGAAGGATGTGGTGTGAACTAGTCTCAAAAGCCTCATACTAGATATGCAGTTTCGTCCACATGCAATTCTATGGCCAGCAACATGCAAATAACAAGTATTCTATTGTCAAAAAATGTATGTGCAATCATGCACATGAACACAAAAGTACACCAATGATGATGGCAAACAATAATATTACAGATGAAATGCATTCTTATACCAGTAAATTGAACCATTGTTTTTCTTCCAGAGAGAGCAGTTGCAAGCTGCAATTTAAAAGAAAAAACCATTAGGAATGTGTTATGAAAGGTATAAAAAAATGAAGTAAAATATCTTCACCTTGCAGCTTCACATTTTTCTATCTTATACATGTGCTCAAATGGCATTTCTTTGTCTTCTATTATATTGAGACGACCTTGGAATAATGCAATAACTAATCTAAATTCCAGGGAATTAGTCTAATACACCTTCCATCCCAACCTTATGAAGCCAGCCCCCACCTCAAAACCCATGATCTAATTGATGTAAAGCATAAACACCCACCAGTCTCTGTGTATTCCAGTGGCAGAAGTGTGTTTGCCTGGACTATGGCACAATTAGGTGGTTACAAGGGTCAATTACAGAGGGCAATGAACCTCCAATACGGATTTGTAAGATGTGATGCATAAGTTGAAGCCAGTTATAGAACCCATCTCCAAATACTGGAGAATCTCCATGAGGGGATTCTCCACTAAATTTCTCATTTTTACACCTACTGGGATTCTCCCATTGACATTTTCTCCACATCAAACAGGTTACCTGCATTTAGGATTTAACTTGGAATTCTTCAGTACCCATCACTGAGATACATATACCCATCAAGAACATGGAACTTCAACAGTAGTTTATAATAAATTGGTGTATTGCAGTATCATCCCAACAGTTTTTTTTTAATTGATCATCCCAACAGTACAATCATTAATGGTGGGCCCTGTCATGGTTTGGCCACACAACAAATCTGTACTAGCCAATTTAAATTATCAAATAGGAAATGAGACCAACAATTCTCAAGTGGAACAATAAATTGCATCCCCAATCTCTCTTAAATAGATGAGAATTTTTGGCAGTGACCAAAATCCATGATGGGTCCATTATAACAGCCTACATCATGAAGAGTGGATCCACCTGCATGGTTGCTGGCAGAGCACAATGTGCTTCCTCTTTCATTTAGTGGGGTGCATGCAACATATTTGTGGATCAACCAAATGAACAACCTGCCAGAAACTACTATCTTCTACTGTATCCCTGTTATCTACAAATAAATTCCTTTTTTAATGCAATTTTTTTTGAATAAATGAGAACTAGTACAATGCAACTGATTCTGATTTCTGTGGTACTTCAGTAGCAGTGTGGAAAGTGTAGCCAACGAACCATTTGGCCAAAAATTTCAAGCCTAACGGTTGTGCATTCAAATTGTTCCAAGTCTTTGTATTAACAAGGCATAAGAGAGAAGATAATTTAAGACAAGGCAAGGATTGAAAATACCATTCTTGATCAGTAAGCATCTCTTCTGTCAAACCAAATTCTCGCAGCTCTTGCGCAGTATGATGCACTAGTAAGTTGTACCTGTTGACATGATTGGATAAAAGAAAGGAAAGCATCATCATCTTAACTGAACATAAGCATATGCATTCAGCTGTGACTGCTGGATTGAATTACAAAAGATGTTGTTTATCTACAGGTTCAAAATTGTCCAAGTTTGTGCCTATCAAAATTGTTAGGAATATCACATCACATGGGCAGTCTACACCAAGATCTGTCTCTTGGTAGAGAAGGATCCAATGGTAGTCAAAACCATTCTACCCACAGTCACTGGCAGCCCATGCAAAGATCTTGGGCGTGCGAGGTAACTATGACAATGGTGAATATTTGAAAGTGCATAATTAGACAACATATCAAACCATCTTGATAAATGAGTAAGATAAAATTAGTACAGAAACGATGAGAGAGTGGCTGCCATAGCAGTAAAACTAGATGGGATTCAGCTAAATGTACCTATGTTTTGCTAAGAGGCACCTCTTATAGATTCCGTGAGAGGTAAAATCAAATCCCCTATGGGATCATCTTGAATGCATTCTAATCACGGGAAAAAGCATGATGGAAAGTTTTTTTTATTATGGACATGCCATGTTTTTTACCTGTGGCAGTGGCAGAGACAGTTCTGTAAATTGCAGGAGGGTCTGAGGTCCTTATCATCATCGCCATTAAAATATCCAAAATATCCACAGTTTCACAAAATATCCAACAGTTATAACTAGTGCAATGCTACCAAAAATCCAACAATAACTAGTGCAACTCCAAAGTATGTGTATCCTTATCAAACAAAAAATGAACATTCAAGCAAATTAGATCATTGTTGCACGTCAAAAAATGCCACCCCAATCCAATCTGCAAAAAAATAAATTAAAAACTTTAGTAACTAATCAATTCACAATTAGATCAATTATACAATTTATCCCTCTACTATACTTTTTTCAAGATTATGGGAACAAAAAATTAATAGTCCCTCCCAAGTTGGTTGTTCTTGTTTTCGGGCACTTCCATAACTGTTTAACTATTTGGCCCTCCAATAGCCTTTTTTTGAACTAGTTCCCAAATTGGGTGTCCTATGCATGTTTCCATTACTTCCTAATTATTCAAACATATATTCTTTTATAAAATTTGTTATATTAAAGTTAATATACTTTACCAAGAAGTATGTCCACTCGGGGATGAGTCCCCCCCATTCCCAAAGTGTCCAGTGAATCCATTACTCCTCAAAAAGTTGACGACATCTGCCATTATCTCCCCTTGCTTCTTCCCACCCTCTTCAAGCTCCTCTATTTTATTGTTCTGCATTTGTATCTGTTCCCTCTGTGTCTCTATTTCCATCTCAAGGCGCTTTACATAATCATTTGTTTCAGCAGATATGGTAGTGGTCCTCCTAATAGAGGATGAAGGTCTCATGCCAAGTCCCTTCATGTAGCCAGACTTTGGCTTTAGGACTTTGATTGACAGCTCTTCTGCGGTCAAAGGGTTTGATCCCGGCTGTGAGAGGTGATCAGCCTGTGTCTGTATCATATTTTCCTATCAAATATGAAAAAATTAAATAATTATTACTAAATTAAATAAGATTATAAAAAATAGTATTCTAAAATTTTGTTAATAAAAATTGAAGTATATACTCACATAATGAGCCTGAGCTTCAAACGAGATCCACTAATGTGTTTCCTCATTATAGTGAGTTTCCTTGTAAAACTCTGCTAGATCAGGCGGCATCTTCTTTTCTCGTGCCTAATTTGATAGACCAAATATTTAATAAATAAAGCCAAGAATCTAATAAAATTCCTAAAGCGCAAGGATACGCACCAGTTTTTCTACTCTAACAGGGATTGACCTAGAACCACACCTATGTTTTGTCTTCATCTTTTCTCTGTTCGCGATGTTGGCTTTTGATTGTTTCTGTAAGGAAGAATGACAAATATAACAATGAAATGTGTCATTAGTGTCACACCCCGAAACTGGGACCCTGCAGAAATCTGAACATAAATTGAACACTAAAAGCTGTAAAAATCTGAATATAATTTAAACATAAAAAACCTGCAGAAATCTGCCCACAAATTAGACATAAAAATATAAAAACCTGCAGAAATCTGCACACAGTTTGGACATAAAAACCTGCAGAAATCTGCATACAAAATTGACATAAAACCTGCAGAAATCTACACATAAATTGGACATAAAAAGTTATAAAAACCAGTAGAAATCTGCACATCATGGGGCATAAAAACCTGAAGAAATTTGGACACAAAACCTGCATAAATAGTGTTTATAGCTGAACACTAAAACCTTTATGAAATCAGTCTTACATAGCACAAGAAAATGAATCAAATGACTAACAATTTCACATCAAGCTTTGAAAAAGAAATACAAGTTCAGTTGCATGCAATCCAAAAATCTGGTTATTCACTTGCATTGGCTAGGGAGAGAAACCAAAAACCTCTTCAAAGAGTACTCTCTACAGCTGAACCAATCTATACCAAAAACCCCATGAAAAACCATTCAAAAGAAATCTCAGATTTTTGAAATAAAAGGGATTCCCAAGTTTTTTTGGAACAATTTTGTAGTGTTCCTTCTAGTTTTTTTGGATATGGAACAATTACTGTAGTGTTCCTTCTAGTTTTTTTGGAAACGATCACTCCCTATTCTAATCAAATTCTTTCTTCGCTGATATAATAATAAACAGAAAAACGTTACCAGAAATTTTGTAGTGTTCCACTTTTTATCAATAAGATCTATCCACTTGGTAGGACCGACATCCTTCGGTAGGTGGTTTCTTGCGTACTCCTCCCCTTTAGCATCCTTCAACTCCTTGAATTGTTTGTGCAGCTTATAGGTATAGTTACTCAATCTCTGACCAAATTTTGTGTTCATTGCCTTTTCTATATCAATAGGGTCTCCTTCTAAGTCAAATTGATCCTGCAAAAAATAGATAAGTAGTAGATATTTCCTAAAAAAAGAAACAATGTACGATAAATAATTAGGACATCCTCACATGTCCTAAAATATAGTAGACAGTGAACTTACATTCAAGCGTTGAACAATCGCCCCCTTAACAGAGGCATCGACATACTTCCACCTACAAACACTTGGATCTGGTAAACGTGTTCGCACTTCTACACCAATCTTTGAGGCTAGTTTTGAGGCATAGTCCCCTACCGGTGCACGAAATTCGGGAGGGATAGGCACATTAAGCTTTCCATATCTATCAACAATGCCTTGAACCTCTTTGCCTCGACTCGGGCCACGGACACGCTTACTAGCTGATATTGTGAAGCCATAATATTGAATTAGTTAGTATGTGAACAAATTTAATTAAGATCTCAAATCAATGTAAATAAAGAGTGTATCTTACCAAAAGTACTACCGGTAGTCACCTCAACTTGAGGCTCGACATTGAGAGGTGGTGAGGGATGGCTACCCGCCTCAGGACGGGAAAAGGTATCCCCCTCTTCTGGTGTGTGGGTTAATGCCTCAAGATGACATTGTGAACGGGCTCTAGATGGCACCTCTAACAGCTGAATAACATAATAAAATATGAATATATGTACAAAGATATACATGTATGTGTATGAATTGAATCGATAAATAAGAAAGAATATATTTCACAATGCATGAACGCGTAGTACCTCATGCTCAAAAGAATCATTGGATTCAGTGTGACTGCCATCTTCACCCTCTGATGGTTGATAATCATCTTCGTTTTCCTCAATTGCTATTTGTTTTTCCTTCCGCAATTTCTTATGTTGAACGGCAGCCTTCAAAGAAGTTGTTATATTCTTCAATCCTAGAGCATTCATTCTCTCACGGTTTCTATTAATTGTCTTCGTTCTTTGTTTCTCATAGTTCGTTACCCTCTTAGCTGCGGTACTTCGTTTGGTCAACTGTTTTTTTGTAGTGTCCATTTTGCCCAACTATAAAGCATAATTGAACATTTTTTGGGTGGATACGCATAATTGAACATTAGATGTAAAGAAAAGATAATTATATATTTCTATACATAAAGCATAAAGCAACAACAAACTCAACGAGTGGATATGTCATATAAGCTCTAAATCATTGAAATATGGCTAGAGTGAGAGAGATGATTTTTTTAACCTTTTACTTATCATAGAACAAATTAATTATGAAGCCATCAGACACATAATATGACCAATCAACGACAAACATACATTACATTGGATGAACCCCACAACTGAAATTCAACTACATTAATTAACAACAATGTTCATATAGAAAGTGCAAAATAAAAACAACAAATCCTAGTCCACGTCAAGATCCATATCATAATCCGCATTAGGTTCGTCATACTCTTCATTTTCTTCATCATTTCTATTCTCTTATCATTACTTCAACAGATGACCTAACCCTTGTAACAACTTCCCCTTCAACACCATCTCTATAACATTGAACATTAGGGCCGATGTCAATTGGAACAACATTGGTAATATTTTCTTGTTGTAACACACCGTTTTCTTCTGGTTGATCCGATGCTTCTCCATCACCCACCTCTGGTACATCAAAGACACCCCTATGTTGCACTCGTTGAACGACTTGCCATGGTTGCCCCCATTTGGTATCGTTTAGGTAAAAGACTTGCTTAGCCAAGATGAAAGGGTCGTATTGATACCACCGGCTTGTGACATCAATACTTATGCAATAATCATCGGTTCGCAGTGTTCTACTTCGACTTGTGTTTCCTGTGTTGTACCATTCACACTGGAACAATACAACTTTGTTATGACACATGTACTCCAATTCCCAAACATTGCGCAAGTGACCATAAAATTCATGCATCACTCCCTCATGATCCCCTTCTGTAAGCACACCACTATTCTGACTCTTACGGCGATTGTCTACTTCTCTTGTATGGAACCGTACGCCATTGATTATGCAACCTGAGTACTCTTTTACTAGCAAATTGGGGCCATTCGCTAACGACCATAAATCATCGGTTGCCTCGGGTGACTCTTCTTCTCTCAATATATTTATCTACAATCATATACAACGTACATGAAGATAGTAAAAATAAATTAATAAATGATCAAATCTTATACAAAATTTTAATCATGTCCTACAATTGAAAATGCCTTACCCGCTCTTTGAACCACTTAGGAAACTCTTGTTGTTGTATACGGGTTATGTCTTGGTCAGATGAAGTCCGTAATAGATTGTTGTGTATCCTACTCAAAAGAATGTGATTATTATGCATTGCTAACTACATCAACAAAGCTAAGAATACACATATTTAAATGAAAAACATACCCTAGAACATAAACAAAGCTAAGAATACATATATTTAAATGAAAAACATACTCTAGATACTTCTCTATCTCGGGGCTATTGTTCAACAAGAACCAATGAGCCATATCACGATATTCTTATGACATATCAGTATCCCTTGTGATTAGGCCAATAGGACGGGCAGTTTCTGTGAATACAATCAGCCCTTTGAGACGTTCACCACGATCTTGATTTCGTTCGGGTCGATTAAGCACTGTTTCGATCCCATCAACATACATTGAACAAAAAGTAATGTACTCTTTGACAATGTAAGCCTGTGCGATTGAACCTTCTGGTCGAGCACAGTTTGAAACAAACCTTTTTAAAGATCCGAGAAACCTTCAAAAGAGAATTAGTTAGGAGCAAGGTTACATATGCAACATATAATTACGAACCTTTCAATTTAACAATTACCTTTCGATCCGGTACATCCATCGATATTGCACCGGTCCTCCAAGAATAGCCTCGCGCGGCAAGTGAACAGCCAAGTGAACCATCACATCAAAGAAGGCTGGAGGAAAGATCGTTTCAAGCTTGCATAATATGTGTACTATACGCTCCTCTAATTTCTCAAGTTCATTACGGCGCAGTGTCCTTGAGCACAAATCCTGGAAAAAGCTACCTAACTCAAATAGTGTTTTACTAATCTCTTTGTCTACGTAACCACGCATCCCAATTGGAAGAATCCGTTGTATGAGTACATGGCAGTCATGACTTTTCAAGCCTGTTAATTTACCATTTCTCGCATTCACTGATCTTGATATGTTTGCAGCATAGCCATCCGGATATTTCACTAATTTCAAGAATTCAAAGAAACCCTCCCTCTCTTCGGGGGTCAATGAAAAGATTGCCCTTGGCTTAACAAATGTTCCATCAGGACGACGTGTTAACCACAACTCTTTCCTTATACCCATATCTTCCAGGTCCATCCGTGCTTTGTCGGTGTCCTTGTTCTTCCCATCAATGCCTAACATAGTTCCAAAGGTATTTTCACTGAAATTCTTCTCGACGTGCATGACATCAATGTTGTGTCGAAGCTTCCGTTTCTCCCAGTATGGTAACTCATACAAGATGCTCACCTTTGTCCAATTTGGTGCTTGACGGAGTCTTTTGTTGTTTCTTGGATGCTTCCCATATGTGACACCTGTCACTCTGTCCAATTACTCTAATATCTTTTCCTCTGGTAACTCTAAAGATCTCTTTCGTTTCTCATGCTTACCATTGTAAGCCTTACTCTTTCATCTTTCGGGGTGATTGTGCGGCAAGTAGCATCGATGGTTAGTGTATGCAGTCTTACCTTTCAAGGATTGAAAATATGGTTCATCATTGCAAGTGTAGCAAGAATAATGACCCTTTGTTCTCCACCCAGATATGTCACCAAATGCAGGCCAATCATGTATAGTCCACATCAAAGCTGCACGCATCTGGAAAGACTCACCAATTGAGGCATCATAAGATAATGCACCATATTTCCACAACTCATTCAACTCATCCACCAGAGGTCGCATGTAGACATCAATATCGATCCCTGGTTGTGATCTCTAGGAATAAGTAATGACATCATAAGAAAGGGATCTTTCATAACCAACCAAGGTGGCAAGTTATAAGGAATGAGTACTACAGGCCACAAACTATATGAGTTGCTCATGTTCCCAAAACGATTGAACCCATCAACAACCAACCCTAACCTTACATTTCGAGGCTCCAGGGCAAACTCAGGATGTTGCGCATCAAATTCCTTCCACTCATCACTATCGGCGGGATGCCTCAATACTCCGTCATCTACATGTTTGTCCTTGTGCCATCTCATGTCCTCAGCAGTCTTCCTTGACATATACAATCTTTTCAACCTTGGTTTCAATGGGAAGTACCACAACACCTTTTTTGGAATCTTCTTACCCCTGCCACGATTGATCTTGTATCTGGATGCCTTACATTTTGGACATTTATCCAACGTTGCATTTTCCTTCCAAAAGAGTATGCAATCATTTATACAAGCATCAATGAACTCATATGACAAGCCCAGATCACGAAGTATTTTCTTAGCTTCATAAAATGACTTTGGAACCAAATTATTTTTCGGTAAAAGTTTTGTTAAAAACTCCAACAACATGTCAACCGACTTATTGCTTCAATGGTTTGTTACCTTCATATTAAGCAGCTCGATAACAAACTTCAACAGAGTGTAATTTGTGCAACCTAAGTATATATCACGTTTGGCATCATTCAATAGTTTATCAAACGTCTGTACTTCCTCATTCTGGGGTGCATCGTTTGGTTCTCCTCTTATTCGATCTTCCACTAAGGCATCAATACCACCTAAAACCTCATCTTCATCAACTGCCATTTCATGGTGAGCATCATTTGATACACGAGGTTCCCCGTGCTCATGCCAAATAGTGTACCTTTGCATAATCCCATATTGAAGCAAATGTATTTGCACATTTCGAAGATTTTGGGAATAAAAGTTCACACAGTTCAGACATGGGCACGGATTTTTACCTTCCTGGTCAACAACTGCCATTGCAAATTTAATAAATGACGTCACCCCATCAATATATGGCTGGCTCATCCTTCCATCAGGCGTCTTACCCAATGCAATCCAACTCTTGTCCATGTTTGATCACAAACCAACTTAACTAAACTAACAACTAAGCTGCGAGAAAAAGAAAAGAAGTTGATAAATGATAAAATAAAATAAATAAAACGGGCATACATAAAAATATGAAAAAAATTATATCATTTCATGTTTCGATGAAAAAAATATGAAAAACCAGGAGTTAGCATGTGCTTAAAGCATGCTTACAACTTGCATGTGCTTAAAGCATGCTTACAAACCACAAGTTTTCCGGGGTTTTCTTTTTGTGTCTTAAGGGCCCGTTTGGATGTATGCAGAATATAATATTTACATATTTAAATAACAACAGAATAGAATATTGTAGAATCTAATAGTATAATATTATAATATTGCTGTTTGGCAATTTTTGAAGAATTTGGCAGATTTTAAACTAGGATGTTTGGCAGCTTCTGAAGATTATAATATATACTGAAACTAAAAGCTATCATAGATTTAAAATCAAATAACCCTGCAAATTTATAAAATTGTCTCAATATTCTTTAAAAAGGTAAACAAAATGACCACTACAATTTATTAGAAATAGTTTATTAATGGCCATTCAAACATCATCATCCATCACAATCCAATAGGAAAACATGCAATCTCTGCAAAAGGCATCAAAATGAGAGACCTCTTTTTTTATTTTCTTTACTTTGAAAAGGGCAAAAAGATTAAAACATATCAGTGTTACATAAAGACACAGGATGATAGTCAAAATTAAGTTTCAGAGAGGTCGATCTGAATGAACATCAAAAGAAAAAACTCAAATTCCAATTGTCTATCAAGGAACCATGGGAAAACCCCACTTCGCAACTAGCCTCAAAATCCCAAACCACCAACATCACAGGGCATATACCAGATAGAAAGAAATAAAAATCCAACAATTTTGATGGATGCAACTTTCACCTCCACATATTCACGACAACCACCATCATTTATGATAATCTTACCAAACCAATGTAAAATCCCCCATCCTCCTAACATAGTCCACATCAAAGCTACGATCATGACTCACATTCACGTTTGAAGTAAATGGCAATCTCCATAAACATTCATGAAAAAAACTTCAAATTTGGTCCCAATTCCAATAAATCAAACACCAAATCAGCCCAGAACAACATTCCCACCACTATTCAGGGGCCCTATCGCCCCCATTTCAGCCATTTTAAACACAAAACAACTCAAATAATAAGCACATCAAGCCCACAAAGTAACATTCAGAGAAGAAGGAAGAATCATCATAGCATGTAGCATTGGCAAAAATAAATAAGATGAACAAAAATGGAAAATAAAGAACATTAAAAGACACATGTTATTTACATATAAGAAGAATACACACTGCAGATGATAGAATGGAAAGAGAGTTGGTAGAATCACCAACTCTCTCAATTATGCTTTATTTCCTAACAATCTAAAAAAATTCAAACAGAATAAAAAAAAAACCATCCCACCACAATTAACCACCATAAATCATTCAAATCACCATGCAACCACCTGTCTCCTAATCTTGATTACACACTATCTCCATTCCCTTTAATCAATCACATCCCCAGCACAAAATTAAATTAAAAAAAAATCAACCCAACTCATTACACATCATCTCCATTCCCTTTAATGAAAAAGAACCCATTAAAAGTAAATCAACAGAAGAAAAGAGTGTATAGCGAGTCTGAATACCTGAGTTTTCAAGGCAGCGAGTTTTTTCTTCCTCTTTTCCTCCGCTTCTTCGTTCCCTTCCTTCGTTAAATGTTGCTTGGAAACCGTGGGAGAAGGTCTGAAAGACTTTTGATTTGGGGGTTTTCGATTGGAGAGGGTTTTCGATGATGGGATGGACGATGGTTCGAGAGAGACGAGGGTAAGGGTTGGAGATTTGGGGGTTTTCGAATGGAGAGGAATTTCAGTCGGATCGGCTGACAGAGTTGTAAAGGACGACGTGAGGGGGTGATGGCCGAGAGAAAGGGATGAGATCGAGAGATGTCAAGCACGGCGTGAGGGATGATGTGCCTGCGCAAGGTGAGAGAAGTGGTGGGTCTGCAAGATGATGGAGGTGGCGTGAAAGAGATGGAGAGGGCCAGAGAGATGAAGGGTTGCAGGGGAGAGACGGTGAGAGACTGAGACTGGCAGGGGAGGGAGAGACGGTGAGAGTGAGGGAGATGGAGGGCTGCACAGGGGAGAGAGAAGAGTGGGGATGGCATGCACAGGGGAGAGATGGGCGAGGGACTGAGAGAGACGGTGAGAGAAGAAGGGTTGAAAGGGAGAGGCGGTGAGAGAGTGAGAGATTGAGAGAGATGGAGGGCGTGCGCAGGGGGGTAAAGACGGTGAGAGAGTGAGGGAGATGGAGGGTTGCACAGGGGAGAGAAAATAGATGGGGATGGCTTGCCCAGGGGAGAGATGGGCGAGAGAATGAGAGAGACGGTGAGAGAAGAAGGGTTGCAGGGGAGAGGCGGAGAGACTGACAGAGATGCCGCTGAGTGCGCAGGGGAGGGAGAGACGGTGAGAGAGTGAGGGAGATGGAGGGTTGCACAGGGGAGAGAGAAGAGATGGGGATGGCTTGCTCAGGGGAGAGATGGGCGAAAGAGGGAGAGATGGGCGAGAAGGGTTGAAGGGGAGAGGCGGTGAGAGAGTGAGAGAGTGAGAGAGATGGAGGGCGTGCGCAGGGGAGGGAGGGTGATGGACCCGGCTTTTGTCTTTTTCCAAAGCTGCCTCCGCCCCGGGGCTGACGGGGTATGGTGGAGGGAAAAAGGAAAAGCGGGCATCAATTTTTTTGTACGGGTATGCCAATTTCTCTTTAATACTTGGAATTTAGAAATGGTGATCCGGAGATCCACCTTCACAAGTAAAAAGGGAAATGAAACTTTTTTCTAGTTTTCCATTGCATACATATTTTAATAAAAGAGACAGTTTTGTTTGAATGCCGTGAAAGGCGTTTTTGTGCCGTAGAAGGCGGTTTGGTGCCGTTGGAGGCGATTTTGCCATGAAAGGCGATTTACAAATCTTATCAATAATGAAAGACAAGAGATGTGATTTTTTGTCTCTTTAGAAAAAATACAATTTACAACAGAAAAGTAAGAAAAAGGAATCTAACTTCTCATGCGATTGTGGGAGGGCTCGTTCAGATCGATGGTCGCGAGTCATGTATGGGCTCCGCCATCGTCCTTCAGATGAGAACATAGTGCTTGATTTCTTGGCTTGGCTCCAACCTCAGATTTTTAGAGGATAAGGACCAAGATAAGGTCCTATATCCGGTAAAAAACTGAGTAGACGGGCTGAAAAGCCGCATCTAGCCATGTTGGATAGAAGGAGAGGTGGTCTTTGGGGGGGTGGCCCCCCAAGGGGCTTCAATCACCTTGTTGAACTTGTTGCAGCAGAGTTTTCTTGAAGGAGCAGGGTTGTAGAGATTTCTCCAAGGATTTTTGAATGATTTTCTGGCGATTTTTCCGGATCTGTGGCGATTTTCCCGGATCCTTCTGTGTGTGTCCCCCTCCTTGAAATGCTTGGAGGGGACTCCTATTTATAGGCCTTTAGGTAGCCTTTAGGAGTGATTTATGAGCCTTTATGGTAATAAAGCTCATTAAGGGAGGAGTTACGAGTTTAATTGCTTTTTGTTTTGTAACTCCTGACCCTTGGATTTCATTGGCCGGAGGAGAGTCATGGGCATTTAATCGCCTTTAATCTCCATTATGTTAGGAGTTTCATGGCTTGAATGCCATGATTGCTTGGACTTGTAACTCCTGAACGGAGGCTTCTGATTGGGCCGTTCAAGATAATGGGTTAATGACCGCATTAACTTGCCATAAACGGGCCAATTGATTGCACTAAGTGGCCACCTTGGTAGCTGAAGAGTCGCGGGCCATGTTGCGTCTCTTGGAATTCCCTTTGCGATGATCATCGATGGATCCTTATGTAAATCAACATCAGATGATCATGTAGTTTCAGACATTGGTTGATACCAGCGGGCCGGCAGCATCTGTCCAGTCGATTTCGCGATCGAGCGGGCAGAAAGTGCACTTTTTGGTTGTTCAGCTGGCGATCAACGAAGTTTTTGAAGTTCTTGGAAGGATTCCTGTGATCTTGGCGAATATCGGCGAATTTGGAGCCTCAAAAGTCTTAATCTGGAAAAATCACAGGGACAGAACAACTCGTCTCGCGAAAACGGACGAAACGGGGGGTCCCGGGGCGAAATCGGCGCCCCGGACCTCCCAGGGTCGCCGGCCCCATGGTCTCCGGCGACCATGGGCCATGGTCGCCGGCGACCATGGCCCAGGGTCGCAGGCCTGGCCCAGGGTCGCGGGGCTCTGCGACCCTGGGGGGAAAATTGCTTCCCGGGGCCCGTTTCTGGCCGTTTTTCGTCGTTTTTCGCTTCCGTTTTTTTTGTTTGTTTTCTATGACATTTCTCCACATTTTTGGCTTTATTTCCCTCTGAAAAACATGATGAGAATCCTTGCAAATTGGTTTGCAAAGTTTCCGATTTTCCGGGAAAAGCCGAGCGCAGAACTGCTGATTTTCCGCCAGAAGCTGAAACAGGGTCAAACGATGTCGGAATGACCTGAAATTTGAGGTGAAGCTTCTTGAGCATTAAATAAGACCAACCATGGGCTTTCTTTTGAGTTTTGAAGCCGTTTGGGGTCATGCAAATGCTTGCCTTTGATTTCACTGCGAGGGAAATGCCGAACTTTGACTTTCGGTCAAACGATGTCCGATTGACCTGAAATTCGACGTGTGACTCCCTCATCAGTAGTTAAGACCAACCATAGGCTTTCGTTTGAGTTTTGAAGCCATTTGGGGTCATGCAAACGCTTGCCTTTGATGTCACCGCGAGGGAAATGTCGAGCTTTGACTTTTGGTCAAACGATGTCCGATTGACCTGAAATTTGATGGGTAGCTTATTGGAGTTATTTTGAGATGATCCACAAGCTCCGAATTGGGTGCCATGGTCCCGGGGTGCTCAGCTGCCGGGAGCTGCTGCTTAGCTGTTGGAGAAGTGAAGCTAGGCCAAATGATATCGAAATGACCCGAAACTTCATGTGTACCTCTCTTTTGGTTCTTTTGAGTGACTTTGCAGTTTTTGTTTGATTCTGACAAGATCTGATGCTTGAAGTGGCGCCTGCCTATTTTGGTAGGATGCAGCTCCGTGTAGCTTTTGGTGTGAAGAGGCAAAGTGACATTTTTGGTGTCAACAGAGGGCCGGTGAGAGAGTGAGAGAGATGGAGGGATTCCAGGGGAGATCGAGATGGGAGAGAGAATGAGAGCGAGAGAGGGATCGATGATGTGAGAGACACTGAGGGATAGATGAGAGAGAGGCCCGGGATATTTTAGCCTACAGTGAGGGATATGATGAGAGGGAGGCCAGGAAATTTTGGTGCGAGACTTTTATCGTGCAGATACTACTTATCACCACAGCAACAAATAACTTTTAGCAAAAAAAATTCGCACGTCCCGTTGGCACCATTGCATCAATAATTTTACCGATGGTTACAGTAAAGGCCGCCGGTAAAAGTAAATGAAAAACTGGGTTACAGCGGGAGTCACATTTGGCTCCCACTATAAGTATATTATAGCAACGAATTTTATCGGCCACCGCTATAAGTTCGACGCTAAAAATGTATTTTCTTATAGTGTGTATTTGGGAATGAGCAAAATCCCATGGAGGTGATGATAGGGTGCGCTAGCGTGCAGGGGAGGTGCTGAGGGATGCGATGGTGATGAAGAGAGGAGGGAGAGAGGCTCTTACCTGTGAATGGGATGAGTTCTGCGCGTGGAGGAAGAAGAGGGAGAGATGATGGGGCTCTGCGCTGGTGGTGGTAGTGGTGCGGTTTGCGCTTGGAGGAAGAAGGGGCGACGGTCCGCGGGCGTGAGAGAGATGAAGAGTAGAGAGATTGGAGTAGGTGGCTGCCTCTGAGATGGGTTTGCGCAGGGGGTTGCGAGATGGAGAGAGAGAGGGCCGAGATCGAGAGGGAGAGGAGGTGATGGTGTTGCGCCTTGGTTCCGGTGTGAGAGAGATGGACGAGGTCTGCGTGCGAGGGTGTTATGTTATTTCATGGAGGGATGGTAGGCGAGAAAGGGTCAAAGAGATGAGGGATTGCTGGGCGAGAGAGGGTCAGAGAGATGAGGGAGAGATGAGGGATTGAGAAGTGGCAGAGGGGTAGGTGTACCTGGCGGTGGCCGGCAGACTCCTGGATGGAGGATGATGGGCGCAAATGATGGTGATTGGTGATGGTGGCTGTGTCTGGGAGTTCTGGGCGAGAGAGACTGAGAGAATAGAGATGAGAGGGATCACTGATCAAGCTAGGGATGGGTCTGCACTACGTACGTTGATGGAGGGTGATGATGATTGATGGGGGCCAATGGGCCATGGGGTTGCTGCCTGGGATGATGGGTGGGAGATGTTGGAAAAGGGTTTTGGAAAATGGGGAAAAGGATTCTTCTCTCCTTTTTTGGAAAAGGGTTTTGGAAAGGGGGAAAAGGGTTTTGGAAAAGAAAGACTGGGATAGATGGATGGACAAAAGGGGAAATGGGTTTTGGAAAAAGGGCGTTGGATTGGGGGAGTAGGGGATGGACGTTAGGGCCTGTGGGGGCCCATTTTAGTCATTTTAAAGGCTTTTCTAAAGCAATACTTGTGAGAGAGGAATAGGCTCAAGTGCGAATGAAATTGGCGCCTTATTTTGTTGGCCGAAATATTTTTGTCTTCCATAACTTATCTTTATTAGTGACGAATTACGTTCGTCGCAAAAACAAATTATATTTTGTGACAAAAATTTTCGTCTCCAATTAGCTAAAATAATTCGCACCCATAAATGAAATTGACGCCTTATTTTGGTGACGAAATATTTTCGTCTTCCATAACTTATCCTTATTAGTGACGAATTAAGTTCGTCACAAAAACAAATTATATTTTGTGACAAAAATGTTCGTCTCCAATGAGCGAAAATAATCCGCGCCAAAGCAAATGAAATTCACGCCTTATTTTGGTGACGAAATATATTCGTCTTCCATAACGTATCCTTATTGGTGACGAATTACGTTCGTCGCAAAAAAATAATAATTTTGTGACAACAATTTTCGTCTCTAATGAGCTAAATAATCCGCGCTAAAGCAAATGAAATTCACGCCTTATTTTGGTGACGAAATATGTTCGTCTTCCATAACTTATCCTTATTGGTGACGAATTACGTTCGTCGCAAAAAAAAAAAAAAATATTTTGTGACAACAATTTTCGTCTCTAATGAGCTAAAATAATTGGTGCCAACACAAAACAAGTTGGCGCCATATTTTTGTAGACGAAATTTTGTTTTCGTCTCCTATACTTTTGAAAAAAATGAAACCAGACGACAAAATTTTTATTTCGTCCTCTTTAGGTGTTCTTTTAAGACAAAAAAAAATTTCGTCATCAAATTTCGTCGCAACAGCCTAGATTTCTTGTAGTGTAATAGCATTTAGTTATATACATATACTATGTCATATTGCAAATAACAAAACATGCTTGTGCTTGCCATTTGGATTTGGATTTGGTTTTGGTTTTTTGGTTTTGAATTTGACCTTGTGACCTAACAAGCTGTATTTGGCAGGTTAGGGGGTCAGGTTTTTGGTTTTGATTTTGACCTTGTGACCCAACAAGCTGTATGTGGCAAGTTAGGGGGTCGGGTTTTGATTTTTGGTTTTGGTCTTGTGACCTAACAGGCTGTATGTGGCGAGTTAGGGGACCATGGTTTGGTTTTTTGGTTCACTCTTTGGGACAATTTTGGGTCCATTGGAGTGGTTTGGGCTTTTGTGGAATGTTAATTTCAAGATTTTGGCTTAATTTGGTTCATGAGGTGGGATGGTTTGGATTTTTGGAAACTCATGAAGCTTGGATTTTTGTATGGTATGGTCCAATCAACTCAAAAGAGGCATGGGACCATTTTTGTATGCTCTTGGTAAGAGAAATTTTGACTAAAAGCCACTTTTAGTGCCTAGGTGGTCAAACCTGGCTCATATGGGCTAACCCATGGGACCTTAAGCTTTGAAGGATAGCTTAGATCTCATATGGTGTCACTTTGTAAAGAATATCTAAAGATATCTCCTTTGGGTGGAGAATATCTAAAAATATCTTTACTTTGAGAGATTTTCTCAAGTTTCCTTGATTTTGGGAGAGATTCTCTCAAAATATCTTTCTTTGGGAGAGAATATCTCTCATTCCCTTTCTTTTTGGAGAGAATTTCTCAAAGAATCTTTGTTTTGGGAGAGAATATCCCAAGTTTCCTTTTCTTTTGGGAAGGTTGCTAATTTTTAGCCCTTTCCTCCTTGCTTTTCTCTTGTTTCCTCTTTTGGTTTGCTCTCTTCTATAAAAGCAATTGAGGTGGGATCTCTTGCTCCTATTGCTTTCTTTTTGCAAAAGTCTTCAAGAGTTGCTCTAAGATCAAGAATCCTCCTTCTTCAAGAGTCTTCAAGTTCTTCTTTCTTCTCCATCCATGGCTTCAAGTAAGTTTTTTATTTCTTTTTACAAGAAATTCCATGTAAAGAAAGTTTCATCATTTTTTTCTTCTCTCTTTTTTTTTTTTTTTTTTTTTTTGCACGTGTTTTTTCTTTTTTTTTTTTACACGCCCTTTTCTTTTTTTTTTTCTTTCTTCTTCTTTTTTTTTTTCTTTTCTCCTTTTTTTTTTTTGCTGCTGTACGGACATGTCCGTACAGCTTTGGGCCGTACGGCCATGTGGCCCATGGGCCACGGCCTGTGGGCTTCGGCCTGTGGGCCAGCCCATAAATTTTTTTTTTTTTTTTTTTTTTAAAAGAACTTTCCTTTCTCCCCTTTTTGTATCATCATGATAATGAGGTTTCATGCATTTCAAGATGTTTATGCATTTTTTTTTTGTTTGATGCATCAAGATAGAAGGCTAGAGTTTCTATGTTAAGTCAACATGAATTTTGACTTAGACAAAGTTTGATTTTGACCAAGTTGGGTTGGAATTGGTCAAATTTTGTCAAGGTTTTCCTAGCATCTAGTGCATGATGATTTTCTTTTATGCATGATTTTTGGTAAATTGAATTGGGAGCATGATGATAATGCACACCTGGAAATCTTTTGCAAGTCTTGAGATTTGAAGCTCGCAGCAATGTTGAGCTCTTTCTTTAGTCTTGCGAGGGTTTCGAGGAGCTTTTTTTGCAAGTTTTGGGATTTGAAGCTCGCAGCAATGTTGAGCTCTTTTCCGATTCTTGCGGAAATTTGAGAAGACTGTCTTGATCTCGCAGCAATGTTTGAGTTCGAGTCTTCTTTGAGAATCCTTCATTGATCATGAGCTCGCAGCGATGTTGAGCTCATCTTCAGGCTTCCTTTCTTTTCGGGGTGATTCCCTTTTCTTCGGAATTGCCCCGGAGTCATGCCAAAATTTCGCTAGGATTTTTTTTAGCAAAATTCTGTCATTTTGTTGATTGATTTTTTTTTTTAATCTTTGCAGGTAGTTCCTCCAGAACGAACAAGGGTAAGAAGCCCATTACCGATACACCTCGTCGATCTGCCAGATCTTCCAATGCTGCTGTACAGCAGGCTTGGGAGAAGGTCCAGTATGTGGAGAGAAACTTGGAAGAGTGTGACTCGCTCAACCGAGATGAGATGAGACAGCGACTGATCGGTCTCAAGGATGAGGAGTTTTACAAGATTATGGCAAGCAATCGTCCTTGGGTCATGGACGATCAGAGCGTTGTGCCCAAGCCTACCTTTTTCTTTGGTGATGCAGCTCCTGATGACTCGTCATATCAAAGGAGATGCTTTCAGTTCTCTTATACAGCCGATGGTGAGGAGAGAACCATTTCTACCCGGTCGCCTTTTGATCGTACTATTTCGATCATGAGTCTTTCTCCCACTTGCTCTAAGAGAGAAGATCCTCCAAGCTGGGTGAAGAGGACCACTGTGGTCAAGACCGGGGTTTTTGTTGGCGGTCCTTCTGGTTATGCAGAGAAGTCGCCTGTCCGTCTGGACATGTTGATGCCGGCCAGCGGCTACCAAGGATCTGATCATCCATCGGTTGATTTGAGACCGGTGGGCCTTGGCATTTTCAGGGGCGATGGCAGCAATTGGGTGAAGCCTTTTCGACTTCGTGGCCGTTTCAGTGTTGACTCGGGCTGGGAGTCGTGGACTGATCACATCCTGCAGATCGGAGGTGCCATTCTGAAGGAGGCCGAGATTTTTGATGCGGTTCGCGCTTTTAGGCAAACCGTATTTTTCTCCGATGAGGCTTTTATGGCCATGCTGGAGTCCTTCCTTCCACAAACCAACACCTTCATTGTTACGAATGGTGAGATTGGTTTTTCTTTGAAGGAGCTGAGTGCCATTACCGGGTTACCCATCCTCGGCAAACTCTATGAGGAATTTATGCCGATTGACAGCGTCCTTGAGGAGCAGTCTGAGGAGTTCAGGCTTTTGTACTTTCAGCTCGTCGCCTTCTACGATTTTTTGAGGGAGAAGGAGGGCTTGAAAGTCCGGTGTAGCAGTTGGAGGAGTTTCAGCTCTTTGTCTCCAAACTTTTTTGGCGACGAAGAATCTTCTGAGAGTATGACCCAGGAAGCCAAGAATAAGAATCCGGGGAAGAAGATTTCTGCCATGCGAGAGAATTTGAAGAACTTTCTCACAAGTACAGATGCCGTTTGCTCCGACATTGCGCTGCGGAGAGACGTTGCTGCGTACCTCACTTATTAGCTGGGTGAGGCTGTTTTTGCTGGAGGAGACCGAACACACATCAGGCCGCATTGTATATTTCCGGCTTGTCAGATGGCGTTCGGAGAGCAGTTGGCTTTGGTGCCTGCTCTTTACTCCTATTTGTGCACCGAACTGCAGGCTGCTGCTTTTCTGGTTCGGCTTGGGCTTCCTATGAATAGGGTATTTTCAGCCCATATTTTTTATTCGTGGTATGTGTACCACTGTCCCGGCTTCCACCGTTTGGGCGCTGCTCAGGATGATGACCCTTTTATGATTCGGTTGGCTAGGGGAAAAGCCGTTTCCGATTCACTTTTGTCTGCCCACTTGAGAATCCGACGATTCAGGGATGTCGAGATTGGGCAATCTTCAGTAAAACTTTCTCCAGATTTGCGGAAGAAGGCTTTTGATTTTGGTGTCTCCCGAGATTCTACCAGGGCGGGATCGGGAAGATACTATTCTTTGACCAACGCAGAGAAGAGGTGGCTTTTAAACATACGTGTTGGCACGATGGTGTACCGCAGACATCTTTTTGTTGATATCCAGCCGTATGTCCCTTCGCGTTTTGCGTTGCAGTTAGGCTTCTCTCAAGGCGTTGTTGGAGCGCCTTCGAGCATGGTGAAGCGTTTTGGAGGTTTGCAGGACGGGAGAAATGCATGGGCTTTCTATAGTGCGGAGGACACTACTGCCATGATTTCCTATCCTGAGTTGCCCATTTTCCGGACTGCTGGCTTCACGAAGTGGTTCGTGGAGAGCTTTGCTGTGTACCGAGGGCTTTCCAAGAAGGAGCTGAATGTCAAACAATCTCCTGGGAAGGGTCTTGGTAGATCAGATGGCGTCCGTCGAGGGGAAGTTTTGTTCTTCCTTTCTGGAGAGAAGCATAGGATAGGCTTTCTCGAGGAACAGGATGTCATTAGATCCGGAGCCGCACAAGAGATACCTGCTGAGGTCTTGAGACAGCTCGAGGAGGAGGAAGCCGAGATCGACACTTGGATGCAAGCAGAGCGAATGAAGGCTTCCATGGGGTCCACTGGTAGGAGCGGGTCGTCCAGTGAGGAGCCAAGTGGAAGTCCTGACTTTGACAGTGAGGCAGGTACTTCGAGTAGACCGGCTCGTAGAAAAAAGAGGAGGAGAGGACAGCGTCGCACAGAGAGACGCCACGAAGACTTTCCTGATCTGGAAGTCCCTCCTACCATTGCTGAGGAGGTATCAGGAGATGCTGATGAGCCTCCAAAGAAGAGGAGTCGTGAAGAAGAGTCCGCTGATGTTGGTATGATTTTCCTTCTTCTCTATTTTCGCTTCTTTCCTTTTATGAGGGATTTTTTTTATCTGTTGTTTTCTTTCTTTTGCAGAAGATGAAAACTTGGTGATGCCCGAGGTTCCTGCCGATGAGGCGGTGATGGATCCAGTTGCGGCATCTGAAGAAAAGTTGAGGGACTCTTGGGAGGACCCAGAATCTCCACCTGGTATGAGGATGATGATTTTTTTTTTTTTTTTTTTGAATTTGCTGACACATATTTTTGTTTTCTTGTCAGCTGACTTGCCAGAGGGTTCCGACTTCGAGCCATCTATGGATATGGCTTTCGACGATGCTTCGGATGAGCAAATGGAGATAGAAAGTAATCCGCCCATCATGGAAGAAGGTATTTCATAGTGATAATCTTGACATTGATTTTTTTTTTTTGACAAGATCATATTCATACCTTTTTGTGTTTGGCAGATTTTGAAGTGACAGAAGAGAGTCCATCGCTTCCTTCAGAGCCAGAGCCAGGGATGCCAGAAGTTGACCCAGTAATTGGGACTTCTCCAGCCAATTCTGACGCGGCAGAGGCTAGACCTCATGTTGAGATTCCTTCTCCAGCGGCCCCGATTGGAAAGTGTTCTATTGTTACTCTTCCGATGGGACATGACTTGGGCAGCCAATCGACAGAGAAGGGTGAGTCTTCATCTGGCCCATCTCTTCAGTATGCGAAGAAGGTGGTGATGCGGGTTTTGAGTTCTTGGATTGAGACCCTCCTTTCTGGACACTTGGATGTTGCACGTAGCAAGATTCCGCATGTGAAAGAGATTCTCAAAGATGCTGAGGAAGATATTGGTCTGGATGTTACGGACGCCCGGGCGATCGTTGATAAGATCATTGCATTAGGCGACGGATGGTTTGAGACCATCAGCTATCCTGATGACCAGTTCTTCCAAGAAATGTTCCTGAACCCTGCTGCGAAGGCTCAATCGGATTTGAAAGAGACTACACAGGGCAGGAAGCAGCTGGTTCGGGAGAGGAACCGAGCGGAGTTAGACATCATCAGGCTGCAACATGACCTTAGCATCCTTGATGGAGAGGTTGAGGAGGCAAGGAAGCATCTCGAACTCCGAAAGGCCCAAGTCGCCAGTACGTGGTCCGCCATAACAGAGGCTCGTGACAGGGAGAGTGCTTTGATTCGCCAAGTTGCAGAGGCCGATCAGATTCTCAATAGGAAGGCTAGAGAGAATGAACAATGGCAGACTGCACGGGATAGTCTTCCTGGTGTAGCAGAAGGGATAGAGCCTTCTCCAGCTACTCATGGCAGATTCTTGAAGAAGCGTGCCTTGGAGACTCTAACGGATGAAGCCAAGAGTTTGCTTGAGGAACTGAAAGCTTGGCTGGAGGGCATTTTTGGCTGAGACCCCTCTTTCTCTCTTTTTATATACCACATGTATTTTTTTTTGGTATACATTTTTGTAGTGCTTGTGAACACTTTTCTTTTCTTCTTCTTTTTTTTTTTTGGTACCACATGTATTTTTTTTGGTACTTTTTTTTTGTTTTCCCTACGCTCACTTAAATATTGTGATTAAAGTGATTGCTAAATGGGATGTGATCAAAAGTTTGTCATTTTGTGAGAAATCTTTTGACAAATGATTGTTTTGGCATGGGAGCCAGTTTTTGAGACATGTTTTGGCATGGGAGCCAGATTTTGTTCACGGCATGAAAGCCAAATTTCGGGTGGCATCTATAGCCGGATTTGGATGGCATCTATAGCCGGTTTGTTTTGAAAACCAGTTTGTTTTGTTGGCATGAAAGCCGGGTTTCTGTTTTGGTTGGCGTAAAAGCCAGGTTTTTTTTTTTTGATGGCATGAAAGCCGAATTTTGAGGTGGCATGAAAGCCAAATTTGGGTTTATGGCATGAGAGCCAAAATTTTTGAGATGGCATGAAAGCCAAGATTTGGTTTGTGGCATGAGAGCCAGTTTTGTTTTTGGTGTAAGAACCAGATTTTGTTTTTGGCATGAAAGCCGAAATTTCTTTTTTTTTTGGCATGGAAGCCAGATTTTTTGTTTTTGGCATGAAAGCCAGATTTTTTTTTTTGAAAACCGAGTTTTGTTTTGTTGGCATGGAAGCCGAATTTTGATTTTTGGCATGAAAGCCGTGTAAGTCCATGGGGATCCGAACCCTAGAGGGGGGGTGAATAGGGTGAGCTTCTTTTATGACCAATTTTAACAATTTTAACTTCTTTAAAACAAACTAGTCATAAGTGATGATTATCAAACAATATGCGGAAGCTAATAAAAACAATCACCACAAAGCAAGCACCATCACACAAGTATTTATAGTGGTTCGGCCTCAATGCCTACATCCACTACCGGCTTGTGATCCAACACCCCACCGGATTTCCACTATTTATGCTTTTCAATAGGCTAAGCAATAACCTTTACAATATGCTTTCCAAGGCTAAGCAATAACCTTACAATGATGTTTTTCAAGGCTTAACATCAACCTATACATTATGCTTTTATAGGCTAAGCAATAACCTCTTCAACCAAAGGTTGGTTATCTCACTAATTTAGTGTCTAACATACACTTGATGGAGATTCAATTAAGCTCATTACATTGCCTCTTAAATAGGCGGATATGGAAGTGAAAATCTAATACACACTCACACTATGAATGCAAAGATGAAAACAAATGAAGTGTGTGTGTGTGGTCCTCAATCATTTTGAAAATGAAAGTTCATAAATGTATGCCTAAGGCTTTTGAAAGTTTTAGCTCATAAAACATTTATGATTGAGGAAGTAATGCAATCACATGTTAAAAGTAACAACTTGTTAATGATATCAAAGTTACACAAGTTGTATGAAATGGATTAGCTCTAAACATGTGATGCATAGGGATGTCAATCAAATCATCAATGAAGCTCAAAACATAAAAATAGATTTGATTGAAATTAGGGGACAAATCATATGTAATTATAAATACAACTTGAAAATGATTTACCTATCAAAGTGATGCAAGTTGTGAAACTTTAAAACAATAATACACATATGATTTGTAATGATGTTGAATCCAAAACATAAGATACATTTGAGAGAGATTTTCTTATGATGGAAAAACAACACCCAAAGATTCAACAAAGTATATGAATCATGTTACATCTTTCATTAACATGATCTACTTAGATTTACCAATAAAGTACTACTTTGATGAATCAATGGTGATGTATCCAAAACAATAGATCTATTCAAAATATAGAATATGCTAAGGATACAACATATCATATATTAACATGTTACAAAGATTTACCAATGATAAAACAAAACATGAAAACATATGATTTGTAAAGAAGTTGAATCCAAAACATAAGTTAGTTTTGAGAGAGATGTTCTTATGATGGAAAACAACAACCAAAGATTCAACCAAGTATATGGATCATGTTACATATGATTTACCAAAGTTCTTTCATTAACATGATCTACTTTGATTTACCAATTCAAGTACTACTTGGATTGAATCATGTGATGTTATATCCAAAACAATAAATCAACTCAAAACATAAAATATGTTAAGGACACAACACAAACATAGTTTAACATGCTAGAAATGATTTACCAAAAATAAAACAAGAGCATGCAAACATATGATTAAGAAAGGAAGAGCCTACTTGGTAGTTTAACTTCATTAATCCAAGCTTTAGCTTTCCTAATCTTCCCCTTCATCCCTTGGTTCTTTTCCCTTTTGATATGCCTCAAATCCTCTCAAGGAGGGGTTAAAAATTCCCAACTTTTGGCAAGGGAAAGAACTCATATTTATAGGGAAAAGTGGCCAACGGCTAGTTCTCGGTCGACCGAGAAACAGGCCTCGGTCGACCGAGAACACACAACGGTCATATTTCTGACCGTTGGTGCTCCCAGGCAATTTTTGCCTGCAGTTGTCTCGGTCGACCGAGACCTGCCTCTCGGTCGACCGACGACACTGCCGGGACAACCCCCCTTTTGACAAAAAATCCAACTTTTGTCATTTCAAAGTTATTTCTTTGGGGGACCTTTTGGCCACTAAATCAAGCTTGGAAAACATGTTTTAAAGATTCTAATGGTTTTTAAAACATGACATAAAAAGCCTAAAAAGATTCAAAACTTTTAAAACAAAGGCTTGCTTGATTTCTTGAAAACTCTTTTCTAAATCAAATGCATCCAAGATGAAAAAACAAATCATGCATAAATCAATACTTTTACAAATCTTAAAAGCAATGCATGAATAAAACAAGATTTCAAGTTTATTTAAAACCAATGCAAGTGTGTAAATCAAATGATGCTTTGAATGATAATGCATCCATCAAATTGCAATCTAGAAAATTCCTAACAATCTCCCCCTTTGCAATTTGATGGCAAACACACTCACCACTGACAATACACACTTAGTCTTCAGCTCCCCCTCAGCTGGACAAGGCTTGAAATCTTCTTGGATGCTTCTTCTCATAGCTTGGGCTCTTGGACTTCAATCTTCATGATGCTTGGAGCTTGATCAACCTTCAAGCTTTCTTTCTTCTTTCTTTCTTTATCCAAGCATCTTCTTTAGCTCCAAGCTTCTTTCTTCTATTAGCTCTCCCCCTTTGACCATGCCTCTTTCTCCCTTTGGCAAGGTATGCATTCTCTCCCTTTGTAGAAGATCATACATAACTCTCCCCTTTGGAAGCTTGGACTTTCTCTTCACCCTTTTGAGAACTTGCATAATTTCTCCCCCTTTGCCATTAAATTGCAAAGGTACCTACACACATGAAACAAGGAAAATACCATTAGTAGCACCTGTTAACAAATGAAATCGAAGATGAAATCCATAACAGGCTATCATGTGAGGTAGTAGTCTCTAAGGGTTCAAAGGCAATCCTAGGGTCAATTTGATCACAACTAATACTTCCTATGAAGGTTTACACTCCCCCTCAATCCATTCTCTTCTTTTGTCAAACTTTTGACAAAGATTTAACTATTAGGTACAAGAAGAAGATGGTTTAACCAAGTGAGGGTCAACTTCAAAGAAAGGATTAGATTCATTTAACTATCAAGCTCATATGATCAAATTGCCAAAAGAAAGCAAGGTCTATGGGAAAAGCCATCATGGATATCAATTGGAAAGACAAAGAATACCAATTGAGATTTAGGATATGACTATTTAAATCAATCACTCTAAAATGGATTTAAAAATATACCTATTAGGAAAAATCCAAATTAGAGCTATCCATGATATGGGGTTTACTCAAACATAGCATCAATCAATATTACTTATGAAAATCATATGCTATGTAAGATTTTGAAAATCATTTCATTCAATCAATAAATATGACTTATTAAGGTGCATGAAAGAGTGAAAAGAAATTCAAACATGAAGCCAACCTCAACTAATAACCAACCAATATTATGAACACATAAACATGGTGGTCATGAGATATACCTATATGAGCAAAGAGAGGTGGCAACATGAGCATAATGATGCTAATGGTGTGTGACATGGAACAACCATATTACTTATCAAGTTCAATCCAATGCACACAAGATTTATCACATTCACAAGAAATCAAATCAATCAAACATTATACCAATTGAATCCAATTGAATTTGATAACATGATAAAAAGCAAGAATGTGACAAAAATTCCATCAATCATCATAAATGCATATTCATCACTTTTAAGGATATGACTATTGAGCATAGTGATGAACAAGATAAATTGCAATGCAAAAAGATATTACTTGGTAATGCATGCAATTTTCAAAGTGTCAAAATCATATGAATTCAACATCTAAGATGTCCATCAAACATATAGAAATATGAGGAATGGATTTCAAAGAGTTTCATATGATCAAGATCACTACTATGAAGTTGAAACATGTATAAGAATGAAAACACTTAGAAAATACACATGAATCAACATCATAACCATCCAAATAGAAATGACTATAAAAGCATAGAGGATGGATTTTAGTTCTAGTATGGTTTCTACAAATGTAATAAATAACACAACCATACATAGAACACTTTGACATTTGCATAGAGAGGATCAATCAACACTCAAGATCTAACTCATACCATATCATCAATAAAGAATATAACTATGTAAGCACAAGAAGGTATGAAGTTAGAGAGACATCATGGATCACATAAAGATGAAGATGGACCACATAAATGGATATACCTATTAAGAACAATGGTTTAATTCCAATTCATCTAAAATGATTCATTAAGTTATCATGTAACATCTCCACTCTTAGCAAATGCACTAAGCTTACAATGCAATGGAAAAAGATATGAGGTTTATATCAAATGAACTTAGCACATAAAATCACATATGTACTTAAAAAGCTCAAATACAAGATTTTACTATAAAGCACATAAACACTCATTAATTTGCATTAATGAAACTATATACCAAAATAGGCACAAACATGCAAATCAATGAAACCATATCCAACCAAGCAATGTAAGACCTCAAAATCAATTTGCATAAAGAATGTAACTCAATGAGCAAAGATGCAAATTGTTTATAAAAATTATTTCCTTTCAAATGATACAATCATAATTAGGCACAAGGAAATAAATTCAAGGAAAATGCTTCTAAAAATACAACCAATAAGGCTTAGAACATTTTCCAAAGTTTCTCAAATCACTACAATTTATGAAATTCCAACAAAGAATCATTTATAGAATTAAGAGCAAGTGATTTTGAAAAACAAGAAGTGTACTATTGTAAAGTTTTCAAATTATAAAACAATAGACACTTACTAAGTTTCCATACCAAGAGATATAACTTTGAAAACTCAATGGAAAACTAAAATAGCTTCAAATCATTTGATTTACAAAAAGGATGTAACTATGACAAACATCAAATGATTTTACAACATCAATTGATCATGAAAAACTAGCTATGAAAGCATTTGTAATCACAATCAATTGATCATGAATAGATATGCACTACAAGAAATATAACTATATGATCAAAATGCAAATCCATCATGAAAAGGTTGCAATCAAAGGATTTTGAAAACCATGAGATATAACTATAAAAGTTCATGAAGACAAAATCAAATGATCACAAAGAAACATTGCATTTTAAAAGATGTGACTATAAAGAAACAAAATGCAAATGTAACATGACCAACAAAAGGATATAACTAAAAAGCATAGGTTGGTCTAGGGGTATCAAGGCCTAAGGTTACTCAAATAGTCTACCTTTGAAAATTCACCTAAAGCCTTGAAAAGGTTGTCCATGAGAGAACACTTTGAGGACTCACCAACTCTAGAAGATATAACTTGGAAAAGTCTAAGAGTGGTGCAATGAGGCTAGGGAAATTCATTTTCAACCATAGTGGAAATCTTTAAAAAGATATGCAATTAAATCACAACACTAGGGTTCAAATCTAGCAAGGATCAACTCCGGGTTGTTAAGCCCTAAAATGGAGTAACCCGCTCTGATACCACTTGTAAGTCCATGGGGATCCGAACCCTAGAGGGGGGGTGAATAGGGTGAGCTTCTTTTATGACCAATTTTAACAATTTTAACTTCTTTAAAACAAACTAGTCATAAGTGATGATTATCAAACAATATGCGGAAGCTAATAAAAACAATCACCACAAAGCAAGCACCATCACACAAGTATTTATAGTGGTTCGGCCTCAATGCCTACATCCACTACCGGCTTGTGATCCAACACCCCACCGGATTTCCACTATTTATGCTTTTCAATAGGCTAAGCAATAACCTTTACAATATGCTTTCCAAGGCTAAGCAATAACCTTACAATGATGTTTTTCAAGGCTTAACATCAACCTATACATTATGCTTTTATAGGCTAAGCAATAACCTCTTCAACCAAAGGTTGGTTATCTCACTAATTTAGTGTCTAACATACACTTGATGGAGATTCAATTAAGCTCATTACATTGCCTCTTAAATAGGCGGATATGGAAGTGAAAATCTAATACACACTCACACTATGAATGCAAAGATGAAAACAAATGAAGTGTGTGTGTGTGGTCCTCAATCATTTTGAAAATGAAAGTTCATAAATGTATGCCTAAGGCTTTTGAAAGTTTTAGCTCATAAAACATTTATGATTGAGGAAGTAATGCAATCACATGTTAAAAGTAACAACTTGTTAATGATATCAAAGTTACACAAGTTGTATGAAATGGATTAGCTCTAAACATGTGATGCATAGGGATGTCAATCAAATCATCAATGAAGCTCAAAACATAAAAATAGATTTGATTGAAATTAGGGGACAAATCATATGTAATTATAAATACAACTTGAAAATGATTTACCTATCAAAGTGATGCAAGTTGTGAAACTTTAAAACAATAATACACATATGATTTGTAATGATGTTGAATCCAAAACATAAGATACATTTGAGAGAGATTTTCTTATGATGGAAAAACAACACCCAAAGATTCAACAAAGTATATGAATCATGTTACATCTTTCATTAACATGATCTACTTAGATTTACCAATAAAGTACTACTTTGATGAATCAATGGTGATGTATCCAAAACAATAGATCTATTCAAAATATAGAATATGCTAAGGATACAACATATCATATATTAACATGTTACAAAGATTTACCAATGATAAAACAAAACATGAAAACATATGATTTGTAAAGAAGTTGAATCCAAAACATAAGTTAGTTTTGAGAGAGATGTTCTTATGATGGAAAACAACAACCAAAGATTCAACCAAGTATATGGATCATGTTACATATGATTTACCAAAGTTCTTTCATTAACATGATCTACTTTGATTTACCAATTCAAGTACTACTTGGATTGAATCATGTGATGTTATATCCAAAACAATAAATCAACTCAAAACATAAAATATGTTAAGGACACAACACAAACATAGTTTAACATGCTAGAAATGATTTACCAAAAATAAAACAAGAGCATGCAAACATATGATTAAGAAAGGAAGAGCCTACTTGGTAGTTTAACTTCATTAATCCAAGCTTTAGCTTTCCTAATCTTCCCCTTCATCCCTTGGTTCTTTTCCCTTTTGATATGCCTCAAATCCTCTCAAGGAGGGGTTAAAAATTCCCAACTTTTGGCAAGGGAAAGAACTCATATTTATAGGGAAAAGTGGCCAACGGCTAGTTCTCGGTCGACCGAGAAACAGGCCTCGGTCGACCGAGAACACACAACGGTCATATTTCTGACCGTTGGTGCTCCCAGGCAATTTTTGCCTGCAGTTGTCTCGGTCGACCGAGACCTGCCTCTCGGTCGACCGACGACACTGCCGGGACAACCCCCCTTTTGACAAAAAATCCAACTTTTGTCATTTCAAAGTTATTTCTTTGGGGGACCTTTTGGCCACTAAATCAAGCTTGGAAAACATGTTTTAAAGATTCTAATGGTTTTTAAAACATGACATAAAAAGCCTAAAAAGATTCAAAACTTTTAAAACAAAGGCTTGCTTGATTTCTTGAAAACTCTTTTCTAAATCAAATGCATCCAAGATGAAGAAACAAATCATGCATAAATCAATACTTTTACAAATCTTAAAAGCAATGCATGAATAAAACAAGATTTCAAGTTTATTTAAAACCAATGCAAGTGTGTAAATCAAATGATGCTTTGAATGATAATGCATCCATCAAATTGCAATCTAGAAAATTCCTAACAAGCCGGATTTTTGATTTTTTGGCGTGAAAGCCGGATTTTTGGCATGGAAGCCGGGTTTTTTGGCGTGAAAGCCAGGTTTTTGGTTTTCAAAAATGCAAGTATCGACTAAAAGTCGCCTCCCTGCTGAATGGTATTGCAAGTATCGATGGAATGTCGCTTCCTTGCTCATTCGGTTGCGAGTATCGATGGAATGTCGCCTCCTCGCGGATTTGGGTGCAAGTATCGACTAAGCGTCGCTTCCCTGCTTTTGTCTTCAAAAATTTTGTTTTGTGGGTATCGATGGAATGTCGCTTCCCCACGATTTTTGAAGTTTAAGGTTTTTTCGAACCTTTGTTTTGTTTTTTTTTTTTTTGTTTGTTTTAAAATTTGGGTTGTGGATATCAACTGGAACGTTGCGTCTCCACGATTTTTGAAATTTTGGGGTTTTGGAAGTATCGAATGGGGTTCGCATCCTTCCGGTTTTGGGTTTTGCAAGTATCGACTGAACGTCGCTTCCTTGCGGTTTTTGAAAAACCATTTTTTTGTTTAAAGACACGAGGGTCGTAAATTTTGACTCAAAACCATTTTGGTGGTAAAAGTCGAGGTGGACTAGGGCTGAAATCCCTAGGTCCTGATTTTGTTTCAAACCATGAATTTTGGTTTCAAGGATCGAAAATTTTGGTCAAGTTTGGGAAGAAGCTCCTAAACTTGGATTTTTGGATTTGCTTTTTTTTTTAACAATGAAACGATGAAAGAAACATTGTTTTGAGGGGTTTTTTTTTTTATGAAAGTTCCAAAAGGAGTGGGTTTGACGAGCAGATACCTAGGAATAGGCTTTGGCCGTGCAGGCGTCGCTCTGACCCGATGGAAGAAGCCTTCAAGGGTAGTACCGCTTCAAGAACTTCCCATTGATGGGCAGCATACATCTGTCACCCTCCATGTTTAGAAGAGCGTATGCGCCGTTGGAGAAGACTTTGTCGATGACGAAAGGTCCCTCCCATTTTGGTTCAAATTTGCCTTTGGATTTGTTGGCAAAAACCATTGGTCTTTTTACTGTAAGAACCAAGTCTCCCTTTTTGTAGGCGCGTTGCCTGACCTTCTTGTCAAAAGATCCTGCCATGCGTGCTTGGTAGAGTTCAATGCTTTGTAGAGCTTCGAGCCGTCTCTCATCGAGGTTATCCAGCTCTTGGAGTCTCAATTTGACATTGCTTTCTTGCGTCATGTCATTTTGTAGAGATACCCTTAAGGAAGGAATTTGAACCTCCAAAGGGACAACAGCTTCGCATCCATAGACCAAGGAGAATGGTGTGCTATGGGTTGGTCCTCGAACGGTGGTTCGATAGGCCCACAAAGCTTCAGGCAGTTTGTCACCCCAATCTCTTTTGTGACTAGAGACCATTTTCTTGAGGATTTTGCAGAGCGTCTTGTTGAAGGCCTCTGCTAGTCCATTCGCTGCCGGATTGTACGGAGTTGAAGGACAACTTTGGATTTTGTATTTGTCGCAGAACCTGTAGAATCGGTGATCGCGGAACTGTGGTCCGTTATCATGGACGAATCTTTTAGGCATGCCGAAGCGACAAATGATGTTGGTGCGCAAGAAGTGAAGGACTGATGACGTCTTCATTTCACTAAGCGCGAATGCTTCTGACCACTTGGAGAAATAATCCGTAGCGGCGAAGATGAAGCGATGACCTTTGCTCGATGGAGGGGAGATAGGACCTATGATGTCCATACCCCAGGCTTCAAAAGGCCATGAGATTGATGTAGGATGTAGCCATTCCGGAGGCATGTGGACATAATCTCCATGAACTTGGCATTGTTGGCAGCGCTTAGCAAATTGCATTGCATCAGCCACCATGGTAGGCCAATAATAACCTAACCTTTTTATCTGATCGTAGAGCTTAGGCCCAGCCTGATGGGCTCCACAAAGACCAGCATGTACTTCTTTGAGTGTTCCCTCAGCCTCTTGTTGTGACAAGCAGCGTAGAAGTACTCCATTGTAGGATTTTCTATACAGCATTTTTGAAGGAATATCCAAATGAAAGTTTGGGGCTCGTCTTTGGATGCTTACCCGTTCTTTTGGATCTTCAGGTAGGATTCCGAACATTATGTAATCAATGAACGGATCCCTCCAGTCGCTGATCAGAGGTTTAAGGACGGAGATCCGACTTCCAACCACTTGGTGGCATTCAGCAACTGCTTGATGTGTGTTGAGAGGAGGGAGAATCCTTTTTTGACACACTGTAATTTGCATGTTTTCCCCTTCTTGGATTGCCATAGACGCAGTAAGTCCAGCCAGGGCATCTGCACGAATGTTTCCACCTCTGAGGATGTGGGTGATATGACAGATGTCGAACTTTTGTCGAAGCGATTGTGCTTTGTTGTAGTAAGGCAACAGATCGGGCTTCCTGACTTCAAATTTCTGATTCATCTGGTTGACGATCAGTTGAGAGTCTCCAAAAGCTTCCAGCGTAGTGATGCCGGATTCAAGGGCGAGTTCCAATCCTATGATTAGGGCTTGGTACTCAGCTGCATTGTTTGAACATGGTTCCAGTAGCGAGAATGCGTGTGGAATCATGTATTTGTCGGGATTAACAAAGAGAATGCCAATTCCCGATATTTGATTTCCCTTTTCATTTGTCCTGGTTGCGCCATCGAAGTACATGTGCCAGGAAGCGTTTGATAAGGAAGTCTCCACACTGTAGACTGATTCGTCTGGGAGGTCATCCCTGAGTGGAGAATCTTTAGGCAATGGATGCTCCGCGAGGAAGTCTGCTAGAGCTTGGCCTTTGATTGCTTTTTGTGGTATATACCTAATATCAAATTGTGACAGGAGGATGGACCATTTTGCCAGTCGGGCATTGAGAGAACCTTCTTTTGTGACAAGGACCTTTAGGAGGTTGATCCTCGAAATCAGGTACACTGTGTTGGATAGCAGATAGTGACGAAGTTTTTGTACGGCGAACATCACTGCCAAGCATTCTTTTTCGACTGGAGAGTAGCGATGCTCTGCACCTACCAACATGCGGCTAAGGTAATATAGAGCAGCTTCTTTTCCCTGGTCATTCTTTTGTGCGAGTAGAGCGCCTAAAGAACAGTCAAGGGCTCTTGTGTACAAGAGGAATGGTTTTCCAGTTGTGGGGGCAGCCAACACTGGAGGTTTAGTCAGGTATGACTTGATGTCCTGGAACGCGGCTTCACATTCAGCATCCCAGACAAAATCGACACCTTTCTTCATTAACCGAGAGAATGGACGACACTTTCCTGATAGGTTGGAGATGAACCGCCGAATGTATGCCAATCTTCCTTGGAGCCCTTTTAATTGTCTTAGGGTTCTTGGAGATGGCATTTCTAGGATAGCCTTGACTTTGGTGGGGTCAAGCTCTATGCCAGCTTTCCGTACTATGAATCCGAGAAACTTACCCGATGAAACACCGAAGAAGCATTTGAGGGGATTCATTCGCAGTTTGTGTTTGCGAAGTCGGAGGAAGACTTCTCGAAGATCTTTGAGATGGTCTTCTTTTCTTTTGCTTTTGACGGCGAGATCATCGACATAACATTCGACCGTCTTGTGCTGCATATCTTGGAATATCTTCATCATAGCCCTCTGATATGTAGCGCCGGCATTCTTCAGACCGAATGACATGACAGTGTAGCAATACACGCCAAACGGGGTCCGAAATGCTGTGTGTTTTCCATCTTCAGGATGCATCTTTATCTGATTGTAGCCAGAGAAGCCATCCATGAATGTCATTCGCTCGAACCCACAGGTATTGTCGATCATCACCTCCGGTATAGGGAGCGGGAATTCATCTTTTGGGCATGCATTGTTCAGGTCTCTGTAATCAATGCAGACCCTGATTTGCCCATTTTTCTTTGTCACGGGGACGATGTTGGCCAACCATTCAGGATGCTGTTCCTCACGGATGAAGCCAACGCTTTTGAGTTTTTGAACTTCTTGTTCAATTTTGTCCATCACGTCAGAACGGAACCTTCTTTGGCCTTGTTTGACAGGCTTGATATCTTTTTGAAGATTGAGTTTATGGATTGCTATTTTGGGGTCTAAGCCAGGCATCATCATCGTAAGACCATGCAAAACAATCAACGAACTCATGAAGAAACGCGATATACTCGGGTAACTCATCATCCTTTATATTCTTGCTTATGAATACAGGACGTGAGTTATCAGGTTTTCCCAAGTCTATCTTTTGAACAGAATCTTCTGTTGGAAGATTTGAAGGTGGTTCCTCCACAATATTTTCGGAGGCTTCCAACCCAACAAAGCCTTCTGGAGTTCCAAAGGTATCTACAGACCACGGCTCTGCTTTTGTCCATGGGTCTTCTTGATTGGTACTTTTCTCAAGATTTGCTATGAGATGGTCCCAATCACCTGTTGAAACTAGGTCGAAGTAGGGCACTTCCTTTGGAGACAGTGGTTCTTCTGGGTCAGAGAACCGTGTGTCTGTATCATCGGACAATTCCTCTTCATCATCAAAGAAATCGTACCAATTGGATGAACTTCCTGGATCCTTGACGACCAACTCTTCAAAGAGATATCCAGGGAGATCGATGTCTTCATTAATATGAGATGTTGAGGCTTGGTTGGCAAGATGACTTTGCAGCCTTTGTGTCAACTGTCTCAAGGGGGCGTCAGGATCATACCCCAGCCCATATGAAGACTTTTCTATGTGGCGGTGGGGTTTCCAACCTTCCAGTTGACTTTTGGTCAGGGTTGGTTCCAATGGCGTGATAATACCACGGCAATCTCCCAAACCGATTGGGTTCTGAGCGTCGTAGCCCATTTTCTTCATGATAGCTTGCGCCATTGGACTATACAGGGATAGTTGAGGCATACCTTCATTTTGGAAAGGTTCAAGCGAAGAATTTGATGAAGAAACTCCCGATTTATGGAAGAAGATTGGCTTTTCTTCTGCTGATGTTGCTGGAACAACGAAGGAAGCAGATGCCGGATCTTTTATGTCAACGGTTGTCTCCATCGGAGTGAGAGCGGGCTGAACTTGTTGATCATCAGCTTGGCTTGACGATGTATCGTCTTCTGGCTCTGAGTCTGAATCCGTGTCTTGCAAGATAGACACGAAGGAGACAGCAAACTTGCCCCCAGCCCTCTGTTTTGTCTTCTTTGCTTTGGTGGTGATCACCAGAGGCTTTGAAGACTTGAGGGAGACCATGAAGGGAGATTGATTATTCTCTTCGGTTTTGATAGAGGGTTTATTTTCTTCCGGTGATTGCTGAGGAGCCTTGCCTTTGTCTTTCTGGAGATTTTCGGCAAAGGATGCTGTTTCTTCCTCCCTTTCTTCTTTTTCATCTTTGTACATCTGAGCATCTGCGAAATAGACTTCTTTGCCTTTGAAGGGCTTTTTGTCTGCAAACACTCGATGTATCAAGCCGTCATTGCCAACGAACTTGATGCACTGATGTAAAGTCGAAGGGACAACACCATTCTCGTGTATCCAGGGGCGTCCGAGAAGGATGTTGTAGCATGAAGGGGTCTTTATCGCATAGACAGTGACCTCGGAGATAAGATCACCGATTTGGAACTTGAACCTGATTTTGCCGATCGGCCTTTGAGCGCTGCCATCATATCCAAAGATGGACACAGACGTGTGGCTCAGCTTGCTAGGCGGAATGCCCAGTTCTTCGAGTGCCGAAGTGGAGATGAGGTTGAGTGCAGAACCTGGATCGATCTGGATTTTGCGTACTGGCACCTCTTTGATGTACCCGGTGAAGTACAGGGGTCGGTTGTGCTTTGTCTCGCCTAGCAGGAGGTCTTCCTTGGTGAAGGCGATGGTTGCACTTGCTGCTTTTTGAACCGAGAGGCATTCGATGCAGGATCCTTCAGTTTTCTTCTTTTCTCCTTTTGAGGGAGTTTTTGATTTTTTGACCCTATAGTCCATTTCAATTTGTAGGACTTGTGGGGCATGTTTGTCGACATCCGCATCCAGCATTTGTAGTTCTGAAATGAGACTATCACGAGTCTGTGGTGACATTCGTAATAAGTCTAGGATGTGCAGACGTGCAGGTATGTGTTTGAAGTGCTGAATCAAGTCGTACTTGAAAGCCTCCTTGGGGCCTGCATTTTCATTATTCTTGCCACTAGGGGCGTTTACAGCTTGTTTTCCCAAAGGATTTACATAAGAAGCAGAAGGTTGGTTGTAGTTTTTGTGGTAATCCCGGCCAGAACGGGTACCTCTACCAACTTCAAGAGCTTCTGGAGAAGGGTCTTTGTTTAGAAGATCACCCTCGAGATCGAGGGGTTGTTCCTTCTCATTTGCTGAAGATTTCTCTGTGTCAGCATTGCCATCTTCAGTAATTGTGTTGCATGGAGCATTTTCCGGGAGCAAGTCCTGAACAGCATCCAGCAACTTTCCTTCTTTGTCGAATATTTTGTTGGTCCAGACATCACCGATGAGATCGGGCATTTGGGACCAATTGACCGGATTTTCTCCGAAGAAGATTTCACCGGCTGGAATTTCTTCAAGGTGATCGGTCAGAAGAGGTTTGAGTTCCGATGTCACTGTTCCAGGAGACGAAGCCTGAGAAGGTGAGGAATTATCATCCTGAGTTATTGCATTGCAAGTAACTTTGACGGAAGATGCCTCCAAGATGAACTGTTGGGAATCAGATTCGTCCTCAGATGTAAGAGGATCGTCGATCCAACAGCTTTCTTCGTTTTCCGGGGTTACCGGAGGAGATTCCTGTATATTTTCAGGAACTTCCGGTGCTGGGTTGTGACGAAGCTGATTGATGCGACTTTGTTCTTGCTCTACAGCAAGGTGCTGCAAGATCCTTGCGTATTCATCGAGATTAGGCACGGGAGCCAAATCTTCTTCTTCGTCTGCTCCTTGTGGTTCCACTAGAGTATTTTCTTGGACAGCCTCTTGGTCTTCTTCATCATCAGACCAGGATCCTTGCGGCTGTAATGGGTTATACCAGATTACTGGCATAAGATGAGATTCAGGGATCCATTCCTCGTCGGAGAGATATTCTCCTGTTTCGAGGGATTCTTCCCACTCATCGATGTCACTGGCGGTGTCACTGGACTCATATCCATCCATGGAGAATCCGACCACTGAGTTGCAAGAGTATGATGCCCCCTGCGTAGTTTCATCTTTGAGATGTGGTGGCATGTAATCACCAAGAGTGAATTTTCTTACCGCCTTTGAAGCCTTAGGAGAGGACTCTTCTGTTGCCCCCAGTGAAGCGGTAGAGGAGGTTTCTACCTTTTCAGCGACTTCTTGCTTTTTCGGAGCTTTCTCCTGCTGTTTGAGCTTGCGGAGTTGTCTCCTGGATTGCCTTCGCTGTTGAGCGGTTGGCTTTGTTTTGACGACCTCCCAATTTTCATCTTCTAGGAGATCGGGGTGTACCCATATGGGCTGTCCGTCTGATGTTGGATATGGAACCAACTCTTGGGACGTTTGGGTCATCTTTATCACCTTGAAGGAAGTAGTGATCTTCTCTTTTGGTGATTTTTGTTTTTGTCCACACGACACCATGTTGACGGAGGCAAACCCATAGTTCTTGTCGAAGGTAATGACTCCGTTTTTCCACATCTCATTTATCTTCTCCCTCACAACAAAACATTGATTGAGAGGATGCGAGACCATCTGATGGTATGGGCAGTACCGAGGATCGTTGGTTTTGCCAACATCTCCTGGTCTTTTGGGGTCAGGCAATGTAAGTTTGCCATTTGCTAGGAGTGCCCCAAAGATTTCTTCAACATCTTCATCGAACGGGTATTTCTTTTCTACTCGTTCTTTGAAGGCATCAGAGAGTTCAGGCTTTTTACCTGCAGCTTTGTTTTCAGCTTTCTTTGGCTGCTGAGGAGCTGACTTGGTTTGCACATTGAGAACCTCCTTTTTCTTTGGTTTTGAGGTTGCAATGGCAGTCGGCTCTTTCTTCAATGATTTCTGACTGTTGAGATCTTTAATCACCGTTTCAGCTTCCATAGCTGCTTCCAGGAGTTCTCCCAGGTTCTTTGATTTGTTGCCGATGATCATGGAGCGGATTCTTGCTCTCATGTTGTTTCGGCAGATGTCGACCAGTGATGCTTGTGGCAGTACATCGGAGCATTTGTATGCCATTGCCTTCCACTTGTGAATAAAGTCATATGTTGACTCATTCTCTCCCTGTTTTAGGCTGCAGAGCTGAGCCATAGTAACATGATGATCCTCACCTTTGAAGTGAGTTAGGAAGCGTGTCTCCAACATGGCCCAATTTTGAATGGAGTCCTCCGGCAGAGTGGAGTACCAATCAAAGGTCGTACCTTTTAGGGTACTTGCAAATAGGCGAATTTTGAGGGCATCTTGGTCCGCAATAGCTCCCGTCAGGATCTTGAAATGGATGACGTGCTGTCTGGCCGAACCCTTCCCCGTATATGTTTGGAGAGTAGGTTGCTTGAATTTTGTAGGGAACGGGACTGAGTCCATCCACAAGGGATATGGTGGCTTGATCCCATGCTCCTTTAATGTATCCTCTTCTTTTGCTTTGGCGAGGATATCGTCAACGCCCTTTTTGGTAAGGGCGCGTGACTCACTGTTTTCCGCATTTTCCTCGTCGCCTTGATGGCTCAGAGGAGCTTCATTGTTTTGTGGACGCTGAAGATTGAGAATTAGGTTTTCTATTAGAGTCTCTATCCTCTGCTGCCCTTGCTCCAGCTGCTGGATGCGTGCGGTTACGTCATCATGCGGCGGAGGTTGTTCAGTATTTGTGACCAAGACGTTCATTCTTCGAGAGTCGAAAGAGGATACAGTCTTGGTGACTGAGCTGGAGCTCATTCTTTTAGATGAAGAGCTCGAAGAGTGGTCACTCTGATGTCCTTGGCTTGAAGGAGCGGGAGAGTTTTCTTTATGTCTTCGTGTCCGGGAGACGCTGCGAGCCACCGGTCGTCTGACATGGATTTTAGTTGCTGACTTCTGGCGTTTTCTGGTTTTTCCAACCATATGAACAGCAACAAGTTGGTCGGGTCTTTCTTTTTCGACCCATTTTTGGGAGACTTGAAGTGCAGAATCCTGGGTTCTTTGCTTCTCTAGTCTCTTTTGTCGATATGCCGTTCGGCGACGCATACGACGAGCGATTTGAGCTTTGGTTAGCTCTGGCTGTGCCCTAGCAATGAAGGAAGTAGTCCCTGGTGCGCAGCAGCCAAGCTTGTCTTCTTTGAAGACGGGCAGGGACAGGATCTGGACGCGGTCCTTTGCCTGTCGCAGCGAAGCTTTGAATTTTGCGAGTTCGGCTCCCGTTGAGAGGAAGGGTCGACTCGCAGGTGTGAAGGCCTTAACAGGTTCTTGCGGAGGCCTTACGATGCACGATTTGATTTTGGGCTTGTATGAGCAAGCCGGCTCGTGCTGAGTTGGTTTTGTTTGGCGGAGGGTAGGCTTCTCCTCTTTCATGTAAGCAAGAGGGTAGAACCGGTTCTCCTTGAGAGGGGCCAGGTATGCTGGCTTTGCTGATGTTTGTGACCTTCGCTGTTTGGGTGAAGGCCTTGGAGACCAAGTCTTTGAGCAAACCTGGTTTCTTGCTGGTTGAGGCTTTGCAGGAGCACTACGGGCCTCAGGTTTCTTGATGATCGCCCTTGGTATCACTGTAGTGATACGTTGAGGGGCGGTTCTCTGCTTCTTGGCAGGTGCGGTTTCTTCTGCGGGTAGTGGGAATGGTCCCAATGACCCGAAGACAATGGTCCGGGGAGTAGAGTTTGACCCGGTGTCTTCTGAGTTGCCGAGGGAAATGACGCTTCGGCAGCTGGCGGGGCGCTTGTAAGTGCGCTTGGTTTGTTTGTCTTAGAGCATGAGCTGGTACTTGTTCTCATCAAAGGTGATGGTTAATGAAGCTGCCATTGTTAGTTTTTGGAAAACTTCTGAAACAAGACCATATCCATTAGTAATCACAAGAATATGGTGATCATAAATGGAAAATACTATGGTTTCGCCTTTTCAAGTCGCCCGAGGGGACATGGCCCAGCCCAAGCAATATGAGGAAGGCAGAAAAGCCATAGAGGGCACAATTGTTCTGAACGCAGGTAGGGTCAGCTCAGAATGAGCGTCCCAGTGACTGCTAGACGCAATTGTGAACCTTAATTCAAATTACCGAGAAGCAAAGCTCACTCAAGGTAAAATGATATAAGGTTGAGATACAAATGTGTCGGTTGCGAATACAGTAGACCTCGAAAGGGCGTACTAGCACCGCTAGGCACAAATGTTGCAAATCGCATCCTTGGAAAGGACACGAGATGGGATTTTTGAAAGGTCAAGATTGGATTCATAGGAGAGAGCAAATGGTATTCCAATCCGAAAATGAGCTCAACATTTCTGCGAGCTCGAAAGTCCGAAAAGGAAGGAACCAGGATTTCTCAAATATGAATCCAAAAGTGACGGAAGTTTTTTTTTGAAAGTGTCAAGATTGGACTTTATAGAAGAGAGCAAATGGTATTCCAATCCGAAAATGAGTTCAACATTTCTGCGATCTCGAAGTCCGAAAAGGAAGGAACCAGGATTTCTCAAATATGAATCCAAAAATGACAGAAGTTTTTTTTTCTTTTTTTTTTTGAAGATTTTTTTTTTTTTTTTTTTTTGAAGAGTTCACATAGATCTCCAATTCGATCTTATGAAACCTCAGTTGATAGATCAGCCCCCAGGTAAGGGTAGGATTACTTAATGAACCCGTTTGGAGGACCCTTGCCTAGAACAGTCTAGCTGTCTCCACACTCTGGACAAGGCTTTTCTTAGATCCACTTTGGTCAAAGAACGCAATTGGTGCAACCTTAGTGGCTTTTTTTTTTGAAAGATTTTTTTTTTATTATGGATTCATAGAAGAGAGCGAATGGTGTTCCATTCCGAAAATGGGTTCAACATTTCTGCGATCCCGAAGTCCGAAAAGGAAGAAACCAAAGTTTCTCAACTTAAACCCAAAAGAGGAAAATCTGAAAATTTTTTGTAAATCAAATTTTTTTTTATGGATTCATAGAAGAGAGCGAATGGTGTTCCATTCCGAAAATGGGTTCAACATTTCTGCGATCCCGAAGTCCGAAAAGGAAAAAACCAAAGTTTCTCAACTTAAACCCAAAAGAGAAAAATCTGAAAAAAAAAATTTTAAATCAGATTTTGTTTTTGATTTTTTTTTTATGGATTCATAGAAGAGAGCGAATGGTGTTCCATTCTGAAATGGGTTCAACATTTCTGCGATCCCGAAGTCCGAAAAGGAAGAAACCAAAGTTTCTCAACTTAAACCCAAAAGAGGAAAATCTGAAATTTTTTTGTAAATCAGATTTTGTTTTTTTTTTTTTTTTTTTTTTTTTTATGGATTCATAGAAGAGAGCAAATGGTGTTCCATTCCGAAAATGAGTTCAACATTTCTGCGATCTCGAAGTCCGAAAAGGAGGAAACCAAAGTTTCTCAACTTAAACCCAAAAGAGGAAAATCTGAAATTTTTTAAAAATCAGATTTTATTATTTTTTTTTTTTTTTATGGATTCATAGAAGAGAGCAAATGGTGTTCCATTCCGAAAATGAGTTCAACATTTCTGCGATCTCGAAGTCCGAAAAGGAGGAAACCAAAGTTTCTCAACTTAAACCCAAAAGAGGAAAATCTGAAACTTTTTGTAAATCAGATTTTTTTTTTTAGAAACAAGAAAGACTGGAAATAAACTCAAAAGAAGAAATTTCCAAGAATCCTATCTCATGTGTTCTTTTTTTTTAGATGCAAGATCCAACATAGGCCACCAACCAGAATGGAGCCAAAAGGAATCTAAGCACATGCTCATCAAATGAACGAGTCCCACCGGGTGTGCCAGCTTGATGGACCCGGCTTTTGTCTTTTTCCAAAGCTGCCTCCGCCCCGGGGCTGACGGGGTATGGTGGAGGGAAAAAGGAAAAGCGGGCATCAGTTTTTTTGTACGGGTATGCCAATTTCTCTTTAATACTTGGAATTTAGAAATGGTGATCCGGAGATCCACCTTCACAAGTAAAAAGGGAAATGAAACTTTTTTCTAGTTTTCCATTGCATACATATTTTAATAAAAGAGACAGTTTTGTTTGAATGCCGTGAAAGGCGTTTTTGTGCCGTAGAAGGCGGTTTGGTGCCGTTGGAGGCGATTTTGCCATGAAAGGCGATTTACAAATCTTATCAATAATGAAAGACAAGAGATGTGATTTTTTGTCTCTTTAGAAAAAATACAATTTACAACAGAAAAGTAAGAAAAAGGAATCTAACTTCTCATGCGATTGTGGGAGGGCTCGTTCAGATCGATGGTCGCGAGTCATGTATGGGCTCCGCCATCGTCCTTCAGATGAGAACATAGTGCTTGATTTCTTGGCTTGGCTCCAACCTTAGATTTTTAGAGGATAAGGACCAAGATAAGGTCCTATATCGGGTAAAAAACTGAGTAGACGGGCTGAAAAGCCGCATCTAGCCATGTTGGATAGAAGGAGAGGTGGTCTTTGGGGGGGTGGCCCCCCAAGGGGCTTCAATCACCTTGTTGAACTTGTTGCAGCAGAGTTTTCTTGAAGGAGCAGGGTTGTAGAGATTTCTCCAAGGATTTTTGAATGATTTTCTGGCGATTTTTCCGGATCTGTGGCGATTTTCCCGGATCCTTCTGTGTGTGTCCCCCTCCTTGAAATGCTTGGAGGGGACTCCTATTTATAGGCCTTTAGGTAGCCTTTAGGAGTGATTTATGAGCCTTTATGGTAATAAAGCTCATTAAGGGAGGAGTTACGAGTTTAATTGCTTTTTGTTTTGTAACTCCTGACCCTTGGATTTCATTGGCCGGAGGAGAGTCATGGGCATTTAATCGCCTTTAATCTCCATTATGTTAGGAGTTTCATGGCTTGAATGCCATGATTGCTTGGACTTGTAACTCCTGAACGAAGGCTTCTGATTGGGCCGTTCAAGATAATGGGTTAATGACCGCATTAACTTGCCATAAACGGGCCAATTGATTGCACTAAGTGGCCACCTTGGTAGCTGAAGAGTCGCGGGCCATGTTGCGTCTCTTGGAATTCCCTTTGCGATGATCATCGATGGATCCTTATGTAAATCAACATCAGATGATCATGTAGTTTCAGACATTGGTTGATACCAGCGGGCCGGCAGCATCTGTCCAGTCGATTTCGCGATCGAGCGGGCAGAAAGTGCACTTTTTGGTTGTTCAGCTGGCGATCAACGAAGTTTTTGAAGTTCTTGGAAGGATTCCTGTGATCTTGGCGAATATCGGCGAATTTGGAGCCTCAAAAGTCTTAATCTGGAAAAATCACAGGGACAGAACAACTCGTCTCGCGAAAACGGACGAAACGGGGGGTCCCGGGGCGAAATCGGCGCCCCGGACCTCCCAGGGTCGCCGGCCCCATGGTCTCCGGGTCGCGGGGCTCTGCGGGGCTGGCCCAGGGTCGCGGGGCTCTGCGACCCTGGGGGGAAAATTGCTTCCCGGGGCCCGTTTCTGGCCGTTTTTCGTCGTTTTTCGCTTCCGTTTTTTTTGTTTGTTTTCTATGACATTTCTCCACATTTTTGGCTTTATTTCCCTCTGAAAAACATGATGAGAATCCTTGCAAATTGGTTTGCAAAGTTTCCGATTTTCCGGGAAAAGCCGAGCGCAGAACTGCTGATTTTCCGCCAGAAGCTGAAACAGGGTCAAACGATGTCGGAATGACCTGAAATTTGAGGTGAAGCTTCTTGAGCATTAAATAAGACCAACCATGGGCTTTCTTTTGAGTTTTGAAGCCGTTTGGGGTCATGCAAATGCTTGCCTTTGATTTCACTGCGAGGGAAATGCCGAACTTTGACTTTCGGTCAAACGATGTCCGATTGACCTGAAATTCGACGTGTGACTCCCTCATCAGTAGTTAAGACCAACCATAGGCTTTCGTTTGAGTTTTGAAGCCATTTTGGGTCATGCAAACGCTTGCCTTTGATGTCACCGCGAGGGAAATGTCGAGCTTTGACTTTTGGTCAAACGATGTCCGATTGACCTGAAATTTGATGGGTAGCTTATTGGAGTTATTTTGAGATGATCCACAAGCTCCGAATTGGGTGCCATGGTCCCGGGGTGCTCAGCTGCCGGGAGCTGCTGCTTAGCTGTTGGAGAAGTGAAGCTAGGCCAAATGATATCGAAATGACCCGAAACTTCATGTGTACCTCTCTTTTGGTTCTTTTGAGTGACTTTGCAGTTTTTGTTTGATTCTGACAAGATCTGATGCTTGAAGTGGCGCCTGCCTATTTTGGTAGGATGCAGCTCCGTGTAGCTTTTGGTGTGAAGAGGCAAAGTGACATTTTTGGTGTCAACAGAGGGCCGGTGAGAGAGTGAGAGAGATGGAGGGATAGATGAGAGAGAGGCCCGGGATATTTTAGCCTACAGTGAGGGATATGATGAGAGGGAGGCCAGGAAATTTTGGTGCGAGACTTTTATCGTGCAGATACTACTTATCACCACAGCAACAAATAACTTTTAGCAAAAAAAATTCGCACGTCCCGTTGGCACCATTGCATCAATAATTTTACCGATGGTTACAGTAAAGGCCGCCGGTAAAAGTAAATGAAAAACTGGGTTACAGCGGGAGTCACATTTGGCTCCCACTATAAGTATATTATAGCAACGAATTTTATCGGCCACCGCTATAAGTTCGACACTAAAAATGTATTTTCTTATAGTGTGTATTTGGGAATGAGCAAAATCCCATGGAGGTGATGATAGGGTGCGCTAGCGTGCAGGGGAGGTGCTGAGGGATGCGATGGTGATGAAGAGAGGAGGGAGAGAGGCTCTTACCTGTGAATGGGATGAGTTCTGCGCGTGGAGGAAGAAGAGGGAGAGATGATGGGGCTCTGCGCTGGTGGTGGTAGTGGTGCGGTTTGCGCTTGGAGGAAGAAGGGGCGACGGTCCGCGGGCGTGAGAGAGATGAAGAGTAGAGAGATTGGAGTAGGTGGCTGCCTCTGAGATGGGTTTGCGCAGGGGGTTGCGAGATGGAGAGAGAGAGGGCCGAGATCGAGAGGGAGAGGAGGTGATGGTGTTGCGCCTTGGTTCCGGTGTGAGAGAGATGGACGAGGTCTGCGTGCGAGGGTGTTATGTTATTTCATGGAGGGATGGTAGGCGAGAAAGGGTCAAAGAGATGAGGGATTGCTGGGCGAGAGAGGGTCAGAGAGATGAGGGAGAGATGAGGGATTGAGAAGTGGCAGAGGGGTAGGTGTACCTGGCGGTGGCCGGCAGACTCCTGGATGGAGGATGATGGGCGCAAATGATGGTGATTGGTGATGGTGGCTGTGTCTGGGAGTTCTGGGCGAGAGAGACTGAGAGAATAGAGATGAGAGGGATCACTGATCAAGCTAGGGATGGGTCTGCACTACGTACGTTGATGGAGGGTGATGATGATTGATGGGGGCCAATGGGCCATGGGGTTGCTGCCTGGGATGATGGGTGGGAGATGTTGGAAAAGGGTTTTGGAAAATGGGGAAAAGGATTCTTCTCTCCTTTTTTGGAAAAGGGTTTTGGAAAGGGGGAAAAGGGTTTTGGAAAAGAAAGACTGGGATAGATGGATGGACAAAAGGGGAAATGGGTTTTGGAAAAAGGGCGTTGGATTGGGGGAGTAGGGGATGGACGTTAGGGCCTGTGGGGGCCCATTTTAGTCATTTTAAAGGCTTTTCTAAAGCAATACTTGTGAGAGAGGAATAGGCTCAAGTGCGAATGAAATTGGCGCCTTATTTTGTTGGCCGAAATATTTTTGTCTTCCATAACTTATCTTTATTAGTGACGAATTACGTTCGTCGCAAAAACAAATTATATTTTGTGACAAAAATTTTCGTCTCCAATTAGCTAAAATAATTCGCACCCATAAATGAAATTGACGCCTTATTTTGGTGACGAAATATTTTCGTCTTCCATAACTTATCCTTATTAGTGACGAATTAAGTTCGTCACAAAAACAAATTATATTTTGTGACAAAAATGTTCGTCTCCAATGAGCGAAAATAATCCGCGCCAAAGCAAATGAAATTCACGCCTTATTTTGGTGACGAAATATATTCGTCTTCCATAACTTATCCTTATTGGTGACGAATTACGTTCGTCGCAAAAAAATAATAATTTTGTGACAACAATTTTCGTCTCTAATGAGCTAAATAATCCGCGCTAAAGCAAATGAAATTCACGCCTTATTTTGGTGACGAAATATGTTCGTCTTCCATAACTTATCCTTATTGGTGACGAATTACGTTCGTCGCAAAAAAAAAAAAATATATTTTGTGACAACAATTTTCGTCTCTAATGAGCTAAAATAATTGGTGCCAACACAAAACAAGTTGGCGCCATATTTTTGTAGACGAAATTTTGTTTTCGTCTCCTATACTTTTGAAAAAAATGAAACCAGACGACAAAATTTTTATTTCGTCCTCTTTGGGTGTTCTTTTAAGACAAAAAAAAATTTTCGTCATCAAATTTCGTCGCAACAGCCTAGATTTCTTGTAGTGTAATAGCATTTAGTTATATACATATACTATGTCATATTGCAAATAGCAAAACATGCTTGTGCTTGCCACATGCTATATAATTTATTAATATTAAAAATATGTTGGTTGAGATGCAGAAATTGATTCCATTTTTGTCACTTTCAAATAGGCTTCTAAGTTAAAGTCTGTTGCACTTCTTTGATATAATTCATCTTGCAGCCATTGGATGATTTGATTGTTATGTAACAATACAATGCTTTTTTCTTAAATGGACAGTAACTATTGATGGTTCCCAAATGGAATGACGACTCTTTCTTGATTTTTGATTTTTATTAATTGCATAAGAAGCACATAAGCAGAAACTAAAAAGAATTATCTATCTTATAAAATGAGAAATAGCCAATTGTACCTTGAAATAAAGACCTTATCTAAACTTACTACAGTAAGGAGTGATATGAGGTTCTCTCTATGTGGATGATGTGTGGCAATTTATTTCATGATGCTCTGTTGGTAGTTATTTGCAAGTTTTTCTATTTTTCTCCCTTTATTTGATGGCCATCTTTCATTCCTTAACCATCTTCCAATGAGCCATATTACCTTCCAATTACCATAACCATCTATAGACCAACTAAAATGCCAATAACCATCTATAAACTTAAAGATGTTCCTAAGAAAGAAGAATAAGAACCTCAATAGATAGCCAAACTATATAATTATGCTCTTCCCTTATACTTAAAGGTACACATAAACAGAAAATATCATCACTGTTATATATAAAGCTTTTCCTTTAAAAATAAAAATGCTCGCAAAAACATAGTATTCAACAATTGAAGCAAATATAACACTAAAGACCAGTTTCAATCCTACCCAACTATAGTTTTCAAGATCGTTTCATCTTCAAGATATTATAAGTAATTAAGCAGTAATTGTCTGAGAATTAGAGTTAGTACACATTAAAGGTCTTTCATACTGAAAGGTACTGCTAATGAACATTAAAGGACTAGCTAAGCAATACGACAAATTGTGAATTGTTAATTTTCTATATATATATATATATATATATGTTGTTGTTCTTCTTCTTTTGTTGTGTTCAGATTTATTTTCTTTTAATTAAGATAGATGAGGAATTCATGGATTAGATACAGGCTTCTATATTGATATGTTTTTTCTTATAATGGTAGGCCTTTACAATATGTTTCAATGTATTTCAAATATTTAGGACAAGTATAGGCTATAGCATAATATGTACTATTACTTTACATAATTTTCTTAAAGTCCATCTCTTTAAATGATAATATCATCGATTTACTTATCAATTGCATCATGTTAGAAGTATGTACAAAAAAACTTATACAGTTCCAATTCTCTCTCACTCTATAAATTTCACTATGCAAATGTTGTTGGTTGCTTCCCCGTGCTAAGCACGGGATCTTTTTGCTAGTTAATAGTATGATGAGAATACCAATGATGGGATTTCAAAACTCATTGTCCATAACTGGGCCAATTGAAAAGCTGATTGCCTCTCCCTTCCCTCCACCACTAGAACCGCTTTCAGGATACAATGACCTTCTCTTGCCTCAAGCTTGATTACACACCGAGTCTAAATGTGAGATTTGTGTCCGTTGAGATCTCTAGACTGAGATGCTCATATGAAGAAGAGAGAACCAGAGAACTAAAGATTGTAATCCGGAAGGATTGTTTTTTTCCAAGATGTGGACAATCTCTTATATAAAATGAGATTCGTGTCCGTTGGGCCATGATAAATAAGATTAAATATTCCTAGACCCAGATCCCTGGATCCAGCCGAACTTGCGTGTACGCACGTGGCTACTGGTAAAACGCTCAAAACTTTTTTAAATAGTAAAAGATCATGGAAGTGCTTATAAAGCCCACTAAAATTTTTTACTCTACCAATGTGGGATCCTATGCATATACATAAAGCCATCACTTTCCTCTTTATATTAAAGTCTAGAACTTCAACTCTTTATATCCTCACTATGGAATGAGATGTCTTGAATTTTCTGTACAATCTCTTGGTCAGTGCTTCTATGGGTAGACCTTTCTTCTTAGGGAAAATCCTTTTTTGTCTCCGGATTTGCTTTGCCAAAGAATCACAGGTGTGGGTTGCCATCCATGAAAATGGACAGATAAAGAGCGGATTCTATACCTGATCCTTTTGAGAAGTCACAAGACCACTGTATGGCTCCTGGATCGAGCCCTATGCTTTCCTAGTCAAGAGTCAGATTCGGTTGGTTGCCCCAGCCGTCTTCACCTCCTTTCACTAATTGGCTGTTCTTTCAAACAAACGGTGTGCCCGGCCGTATAGGCCCCTCTTTAATAGGCTTTATGAGATCAGAAACTCATGTAATTAGGCTTTGAAGAGAATTTAGATCGCATTTAAGCGGAACCTGATCCAATGGTGGCATGCCCAAAATCCATCCATCTCGAGAATTCTGAACCTGAGTCCTATTTCCAATGACCCATCTATGATTATCAAATATGATTTATCATTGTTGGAGTAAAGCTTTCCAAAATAACAACTTAGAACCTTTAATTTTGCAAGGAAAAATTTCAAAAGAGGCCTTAAATCTGCTTTATTTCAAAAAATGAAACAAGTTTCAAAACTTTTCAAATTAGTCCATAAGTTTTAGGAAGTTTTCAATTAAGGACATTCGTCCATTTAAAGCTATTTTCCTGCAATTTCTTCCCAATTTTTTTGAATTACCCAAATTACCCTTCATTGAAATAAAATTCTCCTCCACTTCTTTTATATTCTCCTTATTTCCTTCACTAGTGTCTTCACGATGATCAACGACAATCAGTGTTCCCACAACGATCGGTTGAATATAATGGGAGCCGAAACCATGTTATGGCTTTAAATGAAGTGTAATTTGAGTATTTTCAAAATTTCAAGGGAAAAAGTCGTCAAAAAATATCTTTAAATGGCTAGATGTCCTTAATTGAACACTTATGAGAAAACTTAGGGACTAATTTGAAAAGTTCTGAAATTTGTGTCTTTTTTAAAATAAAGTAAAAACTTAAGGCCTTAATTGAAAATTCCCCATTTTGTAATTTGAACGTCTTCTTTTTTAAGGTACTTTTGTCTTAGCATATGTACGCCCAAGGCTTGTGGATTAGTCAAGAACCTTTAAAAGCTCTTGGCTAATAGGGCTGAGTTTAATTCATCCATTGATTTAATCCTCCATAAAGAATTGGCTTAGTCACTTTATCCCAAGCAATGGGAACCCACTATCTAGAAAGAATTTTTCCTGCCCAAAGAAATCTTGACTAATGCTGATGCATTTTCAAGATGAACTTCTTACGGACCTTATGAAATCCCATCCAATCCCATCCAATAGGATGGTAGAGTGGAGGAAATCGATTGGACCAAAATTCTTCAACATGTCTGTAACTTGTGCCCTATCTTGTCCATAATTAAATTGGAATCCAAGTTCTATGGCCTATCACAGGATAATGATGCACCAAAATATTTGGATTGACAGATTGAATTATAGACCCCAAAGATTTTCTTGATTTTCCTCATAGAGTCCCTAGGTGTGTTAACAAAGAAAACCATCTTTATTTTCTCTAGTTAACCACCTATCCTGAATCTTACCCAAAGCTTTGCAAGACTTTAATAGCCCATTTCTAGTAGGCCATAAAAGGCTAAAACATCATCTACGTATTTCAATAGACCCACCCTATCTCCCTTAGGCCTTAACTGGGGAAAAAAAATATTTCTATAAACTCGACCCAGTTGATCTATACCCCTGGTCAAAGCCTCTCCTATGATGAAGTAAAGGGAAGGTGAGACACGGTCACCTTGCCTTAAGCCTCTCCACAGATAAATTACACTTGTGATACATATGAGATAGATGACAAACAAACCAAAGTTATTTTAACCACCTCATTGGTAAATCCCAATTTAAGGAGGAAGGCCTTTATGAAAGTTCATGATACACTGTTGTATGCTTTATTATCTAATTTAAGAGCCACCATATCCTTTTTTGTTGGAAGTGGGTGGGCCTTTTAGATGGGTTTTCAAAAACTTTTAACCCACTTAATGTAGGGATCAAACACCCAAAAGCACAAAAACTCAATCCCAATATCTAAAACCCTAATCTAATGCATTAAGATCTAAAATCTATCTGAAGAAGACAGATCTAGAAGAACAAACAATCATAACAAGAAGATCTACTAAAACAAAAACAAAGAAGTTGTAGATCTATACCTTAAGAGCTTGGTTGCGCTCGAATCTAGAACTTGAATACTTGGTTCTACGAAACCTTTTTGTAGATTTGATATCCTTATCCTTGCGTTCTTACACACTATTGTAGAGAACTTCCCAAAGAGAATGATGGGATCTCTAAGGAGAGCAAAACCGTAGGCACTCTAGAAAAAACCAGAGGAGAGAGGAGGAGGAGGGAGAGACTTGGGCTTGAGAGATTGTGTATTGAAATCTCTAACCCTCTTCTCTTATTTATACTTTATGGAGTACCTCCTCTTTGTCCAAAATTAGAAGTCTTACTTCTATTCTTAGTATATATCCTACTCCTCATTTCCTTAAGAGTTCCAATTGGAATAGAAACATTCTCTTCTTGCGTGGAGACCAGTAGAGATTCCTTAGAATCTGGCTTCAACTATAATATCTTGACCCCACATCTCATGTGAAATCTGGACTCACAGTTAATTGCAAATAACTCTACTAAATAAATGTAATTGCACTCCAGTCTCAGAAATGTTGGAAGTAGCTGGGCCTCATGGATAGATTTTCAAAACTTTTGACCCACTTGACTCAGGGATCAACTATCCATAAGGCTACAAAAACCCAATCCAGGATGCAATCCCTCATTCTCATCAATCATGTGCAGCAATATAACCGATCTAGAAGATAGAAATCAGCAACTACATGCAACAAAATAATCTACAACAAGTAGAGAAGTAGATTATACCTTTGGAGTCCAGTAGTGCTCTAATGGAGGAAAAGATAATTAACTTGATCAAGAACTCTTCTTGAAGCAATTAGAGATCTCCAAGACCTTGTTGCCTTCTACGATATGACCCTCTGTCAGATCTCTTTTCTCAAGAAGATGGGTGGGATCTCCAAGAGAAAACCCTACTAGAAACTCCAAGCAAACTAGAAGAGAGAGAGAGAAAGGAAGAGGAGAGATGTGCAACTCTTGCACTTGAGGAGTCTTGGGCGTGAATACTAGAGTGGGACGTCCAAGGGGTTTCTTTCCTTATTTATAGCCTACAAAACTCCTCTTAAGACTCTCTTACTAATTGCCTTAGAAGTCACACTTCCACACAAATTAGTAGCTTACTATTACCACTATTAGAAGTCCCACTTCAAATAGAGATAGTAACTTTCCAATTCATTCCTTTTAGAGTTCAAGTAGAATTAGTAACTTTCTAATTCTTGGGCTAGCGTGGGGACCACTAGGGATTCCTTAAAAAGCTGGCTCCAACTGCGACTTGCGACCCCACATCTCATGTGCAATCCGGGCCCACAATTAATTACAAATAACACCATTATATAAATGCAATTGCACTCCAGTCTTAGGAATAAATTACAATGAAGACCCTAAACTTCCCAATTACCACAAGTAGGCCCCTCTATCATTATCCATGGATCAATTGGAATAAGCATATCCCATCCAATCTCAGATCTACAACTTATTATCCTTGAGCCCCAATTAATCACAGTGATCATCAGTACCATCCAAATAACTCTTAATCGAGATGGGTGCGCACTTACTAATGATAAATCCATTAATTGGCACAAGGGGATAATATAGATAGATTCCATCTTGATCATTAGATGTTCCCACAGTCCTACTACCACGTACCCAAGACACCGATGTGTTGACCTATAATTGGCCTCACTCATTGGTTACTCAAAGCAAATGAATAGACAGAAACTTGAGTTCATCAAAGTCTCGAGTTGAGAGCCTATTGCTAGGGAATTATGAGAGCAAACCTTAAAATCGAGACAATATTCAAAAGGTGCTTCTCATGGTCCTTCAATACATCCAATGTACCAGCACTGTGATCCAGAATCTTACATTCTGATGATCGAGACAAATCACACTATCTCATAGTGATCAAAGTGCTGTAACCTTATCAGATGAGATGCCTAGTCTCATCAATGGTTGTGAAGATATTTTTAAGTATAAGATTTGTGATACATATCTCCCATATGTGGATCTCATCCATATACATATATCACATCTAATATACTAATGGGACTCGATTCATCTCATGAACCATTATGTCATATGTATTGATTATGTGCGTTAAATAATAAAATACATTCATCTCACGAAAGGAAGCATGATTTCATTGATAAATAAAGAAATTAATCAATTTATTACATCAACTTATGGATTGAGTCCATACAATCTAACAAGAAATATTTACAAGAAGACCGTAAACTTCCTAATTACTTCAAGTAGGCCCCTCCATCAATTATATCCATGGATCCATTGGAATAAATTTGTCCAACCAAATCAGATTCACATCTTATAACCCTTGTGACCTAATTAATCACAATGATCATTAGTACCATTTGATTAACTCTTAATCAAGATGTGTGTACACTTACCAATGATAAATCCATTAATTGGTACAAGGGGATGCTTCTTTCTTAGAGGATAGATTTTATCTGGAGAATTATATGTTCTCATAATCTCACTACCACGTACCCAAGATAGCGATGTGTTGACCTACAATTTGCCTCACTAATTGGTAACTCAAAATAAATGTATAATAGAAACTTGAGTTCATTAATCTCAGTATTAAATGCCTATTGTTTGGAAATTATGAGAGTTGTCCTTAATCAAAGACAAATTTGCATAAGGCGATACTCATGGTCCTTTAGTACATCTAATGTACTAGCACAACAATTCAGAGTCTTACACTCTGATAGTTGAGACAAACCACACTATCTTATAGTGACCAAGGTGCTACAATCTTATATAGATGAGATGCCCAGTCTCATGACTGGTTGTGAGATTTCTTCAAATATAATAGTTGTGATTCATGTCTCTTGTACGTAAATCTCATCCACACACATGGAATACGTTTAATATACTTGTAGGCTTTGATTCATTTCATGAACCATCATGTCATTTTGTATTAGTTATGTGCAATAATCGAATCAAATATCATTCATCATATGAATAAGGCATGAAATTATAAAAGAATTAAGGAATAAATCAATTTATTCACATCATCTACTGGATTGAGGACATATAATCTAACACTTTTTACGGTGGAATTGTCTCATCTAGTGGAAAAACTACTTGGCCAATATAATGTCGTCTATTGTTCGTCTGCCCGGAGAAATGCTTCTTGAGTTTCTGATATGATTCTTAATAATATTGGCCTGAAAATTCTGAGAGAGATTTCGGTTAATCTGTCATTGGGACTATCATTGTTTGGTTTGCATTTGGCTCTAAATTACTTTTTTGTGTGTTACAAATCACTTGATTGGAAAAAATCTCCCACAAACTTACATGTCTCTCTTCGAGGAAGTTAGAAGTCATGATAAAATCTAGAGTTGAACCCATCAGACCAGGGGCCTTTGATGGATTAATGGAGAATACTGATCCTCTAATTTCACTGTCATGTGGGGGTTTTAAGAGCATTTCATTATCACCTTTCACGAGTGTTGGAAGAAAACTTGAAAACCTAAAAATCTCTAGATGAGAGATATTTGGATCAGTATAGACTATCCCAAGATATCTTTGGCAGAGGGCTAGCATCTCCACATCTAAAGGGAAATGAATCCCCTGTTTGGACCAATCAGGGGGTGTCACATGGGGAGAGATGTCACAACTCATCTCCTAAAATTTTTTTTCTATCTCTTAAAAAAAATTTCTTTCCCACGTGGCACCCCTTGATTGAACCAAACAAGGAATCTGAATCCCATCTAAAGAGTAAATTTTGCCATATGAGTCTTGGAATTGATGAATCCAATTTTTCTTAAAATGCATTTTTGCTGTCAAATGGAAGAATTTTATGTTTCGATCCATGTTTTTGAGCTAGGATACTTTGGCCCTTTCACTACTAGAAAAAAAGGTTTTTATATCGGTTGCAAAAACTGCCTTATATCAGTTTTTCATATAACCGATATAATATCTTCAGTCAAGATTTTTTATATCAGTTAATATTTTTTTATATCGGTCAATTTTTTTTTATATCGGTTACACAAGAACCGACATAATAATCTCTATATATAATATCGGTTAGAAAAATATGTGATATTAATTTCAATATTTTATATCGGTTATTATAAAACCGATATGATATACACATATTTTATATCGGTTGTATACATATATTTTATATCGGTTATTATTAAACCGATATGATATACACATATTTTATATCGGTTGTATACACATATTTTATATCGGTTATTATGGAACCGATATTATATATGCATATTTTATATCGGTTATTATGAAACTGATATTATATACCCAATGATTTTACTTCCGCCTGTGCACCAGCGGCTAGCCACCTGTGCACCTGTGGCTAACCGCCGGTTATATATACATATTTTATATCGGTTGTTATGAAACCGATATTATATATCCAATTTTATATCGGTTATTATGAAACCAGTGCGTGGGCTCAGTGGTTCTTTCCCTCCTTTTTATTTTTCCTTCCCTCCATTCTCTTTGTTTCTCCATCAATATTCCTTCTTTCCTTTCACTCTCGCTCTCTTCTCTCCTCACTCTCGCCTCTCTTCCCTCACTCTCGCTCTCTGCTCTCTCTCTCTCTGACGCTCGATCTCTCTGATCTCTCTGACTCTCACGCTCTCTCGATCTGCTCTCTCTCTCTCGGTCTTTGCTCTCTCTCTCTCACTACGCCAAAAACATTAAACCCACCCCCTTTCTCTTCTCTCACCCAGTGCTCTCTTTCCCTCTCCCGCCAGCGCTCCCTTCTCTCTGGTATGCTCTCTCCTCTACTTCTCTCTCCCTCTTTCTCTCTCTCTCTTTTTTTAGTTTGGGCAAAAAAAAAATCAGGTATGCCCTAGCGATTCCTCATCTCTATTCTTTCTTTTCTTTTCATTTTTCTTTTTTTTTTCTCCCTCAGGTTTGTAATCCTCTCTCTGCTAGGTCTTTGCAACCCTATATTTGCTCACGATTTCTGCAACCATTTAAGGTATGATTTTTTTAAATTTATGTAAATGTAGATTTTAAATGTGCTTTCATGGTTGCAGATTTTTTAGTTTTTATTTTCTGTGTGTTACATCTGTTGTGATGGTGGTGGTGTGACAGTGGCAATGGACAGATGGAGGGCTTTTTTTTTTTAAGGTTTTAGTTGTTTTTGTGCTTTCTGACTATTGTCTGCGATGGATCATACTAACAAAAAATGAAATGCGTGCATTATGCTACCCAAGTGAAGAATCCTTTGCAGTTAATATGAATCTGACCCTCGTAAATGCATGCATAAAGACAACTGAGTGCTCTTTTATCTCATCTTCTGAGCTGATTTTTTCGATGAAGATTTGTTACAGAGAAGAAGCTCAAGAACATGCAGCTGAGATGAAAATGGTAAGAGGGAAATATGGATTTTTGAGAAATGATAGAATTAGGAATAAGCACATTGGGGGAGAACTTACAGCTACAAGTTCAAATATTTTTTGTGGGCTTATTGTTTCTGTGGTCTATTGACTTAAAATATACATGTATTGATATTATCTACGTTCTCTGATTTACAATCATAGGCCAGTTGTGGTTTTTTCTTCGAAATGTCAACAATTAAATTGTTAGCTTTCTCCATTGTCTTCTTCAATTCATCTTCTGACGTTTGATACTTGTCGCAAAAAGATGCAATATGGTTTTTGTTACTATTCAGCTTGGATTTGGAACTGGAGTAATCTCTGCATTTCTCCTTGTGGCATCTTGTTGTAGCTTTTAACAAAATTTTAGAAAGTACAAGGGTTTTAGGTCACATGTGGTGTCTAAATGAAGGATTGAAAAAAGGGTTCATAAAGTAATTGGAAATGATGCTTTGGATATAGGGTCTTTCAGAACTCTCATGTTCTATTGTCTGTTCAAGATGTTTCTTTTTGGAATTTTGGATGATTTACATACTATAGGCAGCATTTGTAGCAGCCTTTACTGCTATGTGACAACCGAGGGCATCAGCTCTTTTGAATGTATGGTCTGAAGCGGGTAACAAGCAAAAATGTAGCAGCAGAATAGAGTCATTAAGGGTCCCTTATGTGCCTCAAATAATTTTCTTTTCTTCTCAAGTAGTTTCAGAAGTACCTTTGTACCTTTTAGTTTTTGTGATTTCCAATCATTTTGTTTGGTAGTCTTTGCAAGAATGATGTCACTGAGGAACTAGATGTTGGCATCCCACACACCACATTTTGGATATGTTATTTGTAACTGTGTAGTTGTCTCAGTTGGTGTGGATAAATAGATAACAACCTTGGTTACTTAATTATTTAACTTAGTTGGAGAAATTCCTGTGTGCTTTTAAGGAAATTATAATACATAGTAATTAAAAAATGCTTGCTCAGGAAGGGATGTTGAACTCCCCTGATCTTAAGGTGTCAATGTTGTTTTTTATACTCAGAAAGTTTGTCTTTAGATATGCTTTTGCATTGGCAAGCAGGTACATTGATACCGTTGATGGCAAGCAGGTACATAGATCTTTTGTGGTCTAAAGTTATCTTGATGCTGATCTTTATTTATGTTCTTAAATTTCCTTTTGTGGGTGCTGCTTCAATTGAAATTACTTTCTTTGAAAGTGTTTTTGGTTCTCTCTCGTTTTTCTTTATATTCTCAGCTTCTTGAGCTTGCTTTTGAGTTTTGAGTTTCTGACTTTCTTCAAGATGGATTTCTTTTCCTTTTCCTTTTTTTTTTTGGGGTTTTTATTTTATTTTATGCCTATGGATTGCAGTGGATTGGGTTTAGTTGGACCTGCTGGCCTGATATTGAACATGCTTACAAGGTACATAATCTTGATCCTTTACTTGGTTTTAAAATCTTGATCCATCTTACTTTCTGCATATTTTTGGTTTCTTCATTTATATGTTACTCTTCAAAGAATCTCATTATCCTTGTCTCTACTAGGTTGGACTTGAGCTAGTACCTAGGAACTATGATATGGACACTGCTTCTCCTTTCAGGTGGACTCCCATCATGCTGAGCAATGCCCTAATGTCTTTCTTTGAGCTTTTATCTAAACAATTCCATGTTTATTTAGTTCCCTGTGTGAATGTGAATGGGGCATGGCAATGAAAATGGCCAAAATGTTGCATTTCAGTTTTTGTTCAGAACTTCTGAAGCTCGAAAATGAGCTTCTGGGTGAAATTCGGCTAGCCGCGAGGCTAACCGCGGGCTAACCGCCAAAACTTTCCATTTTTGGCAAGCTTCTGGAAAGCTAACCGCCAAATTTCGGTTAGTCGAAATTGAAATTTCGGCTAGCCTCGGGGTAACCGCCGAGCTGACCGAAATTGAGTCAGAAAAATCAGCTTCTGGAAAGCTGACCGTGGGCTAACCGAACTTGGTTCGGCTAACCGCCAGCCGAATTTCGGCTAGCCGCCAGTATAGTTGCGACTAACCGCCAGGTAGCCGCTGGGGGTAGCCGAACTTGACCAAATTGTTTATAGTAAGGGAAATTTTCGCCAATCGCGAGGACCGGTGAGTTTTGGATTTTTGCGAGAATTAAGATCACTTTCCAACTGAAATCGCCTTCCAACCATGCCATACTAGCACATTTATCAGTGGGTGGATGGGCAGCATCTGCATGCATGTCTATAGACATCAGAGTTATAGCAATTTAGTTGATGGTTCCATTGAGTGCAATTTCACAGATGATTCATGTAGTGTAATTTTTTTTCAGAAACTGATCATAGTTCAAGTAAAAAAAGGAGTTGGGTCTTGCATGCCTTCAATGGGAGCCAAAAGATGGTTGTTGAAGCTTTGGAGGTAAATTATGATTATTTATCTTTAATTTGGTTTTTTTGTTTATATACAGTTCCAACTTTTTGTACATCCCATGGAAGACAATGAAGATACTATATATATATATATATATATATATACACACACACAATATTTCCATAGAGATTTGTCTAGTGATCAATGTCTAATATTATTAATTAGTTATATATATATATGATCACTTTATTAATTTGTATATATAGTGCAAAGTTTTATTGGTGTACAGTGTACTGCAGGTTTTATAGGTACTGCAGCAATGCAAATTCTTTTGATAAAAAAAATGCATATATAATATTAAATCGGTTACAGAACAAATGATATAATACAATCCCAAAAAACCGATATAACAAAGCCCTTTATAACCGATATTATAAATAATTTTTATATCGGTTTCACTCTTTTTTATATCGGTTTTACAGTAATGTATGCTATAATCTCAGTTTCAAAACACATCAGTTTACCGAAAACCGATATTATAAATATTTTTTATATCGGTTGTACTTTTTTTTATATCGGTTTTACAGTAATATGTGTTATAATTTCAGGTTCAAAAGACATCAGTTGTCCAAAAACCGATATGGAATATTACACATATTATATCGGTTATAGTTGTTTATTATATCGGGGGTACTTATATCGGTTTGATGTTTACCGAAAAACCGATATAATAGGTCTTTTATATCGGTTTTTAGCCGATATAAAAACCCTTTTTTCTAGTAGTGTTTTATTCCAAAAGATCTCCAATTGATTCAAATTCTAAGAATAATGTCTAACTAGATCCTTTACAAGGAAATGAAGAAAGGAGTGACCACAGGCATGGTGGTTCGGGATGCCCTTTAATTGCCTTTTTAGTCTTTTTAGGGCATTTTTGTGTAATACTTTTCCACAGAAAAGTGGACAGTTTTCCGTGGAAAACCCAATTTTTAGGCGTTTGGTGCGGAACAATTCCACGGAAACGCTTTCATGCTTCGCCGGTATTTTCCTTGCTAATGTTGAGAATGGGTTTCCTACGGGAGGTATGGGAAATGGATTTCCTCAGAAAACTTCTCCCTCTTTTCCTCACTTTTTTCCATTTCAACCCAAAATCCTACAACTCTTTCATTTTTTATTTATTTAAATAAATTATTATTTAATGTTGAATAAATAATATACATGTTATGTTTTTTTTTTTCCAAAAAATTATTTCACCGAAATCTACAGCCGTACCAAACAACATTAGCACCAATTCAACGAGGAAGAAAAATTCGCATCAAACATGAACTTCTAAATTCTGCGGAAATCCTTTTTTTGAGGTTTCCATTTCTTTGGAATTTGCTGTTGTGACAAGTTTATCTTTCTACGGAAAGGGTGTGTAACTCTTTGATTACCTATACCATAGATAAAAAACGACAGTTTTACCTTCCTGCTCCGACTCCTTCCGCCCTTCATGGAGCCAGCTTATTATTATTATTTCCCTTTTAACATCCTCCCTTTATGGGTCCCACTTAATTATTATTTTTCACCCTTTTAACCACGGCCTATATAGTGCTAGAGACTCCTTCCTCCCCTTATGGTTCCACTTAGATTTGTTTTCGTTTTTGCTCTTTTAACCGTGGTCTAAAAGCATGGTACCACCAACTGACATGTGGGACCTCCTTTAATGAAGTTTATTACCGTTAAAAATAATATTGTACCACCGCCCGAAAGCTATATAAATGAGAGATGATCCCACATATGACCCATGCCTTCCCTCTTCGGGCCCATTTACATATTTTTGTTGCCCCTTCTAATGACCACCTTAAAGTTATATAAATGATAGATGGTCCCACAGTGCCCCACGTGTATGCAATTGAGTTACCCCATCCAAGTCCAAGCTCTATGATGACACATTGTATCAGTCTCAAACACCTAAAAAACATATAAAAAAGCCAACCCCATGTCATCTTGAATGGATATGGCCCCACTTCATGTGCATTGTGATGCAAGGAGTCCACCACATAATGAGCTCTCTCATGAGAAACGAGGCTGCACAACAATTATGGTACGACCCACAATGTATGGCCCTTTATCACCACATAGATTGATGATGAATTGTTTGATAGAGTGCAAACAAGATGAATATATCACTGATTTAATAAACATGGCCATCAAGAGAACGTGCTCAAAGAATACATTACCAGAAAAATCTGATCTGATCTTGATTCTATGATCAGTACCATCGAATAAAATTTCAATTTGGGATCGAAGTCATACAGAGCCTTTTTAACTTCCTCCCTTCATGGGGCCACTTAATTATTATTTCTTGCCCTTTTAACCACTGCCTGTATAGTTCCAGAGACTCCTTCTTCCCCTCAAGGGAACTGCTTTTTTTTTTTTTTTCCTTTTTTGCTCTTTCAACCATAGTCTACAAGTGTGGTACCACCGCCTTAACAAGTGAGATCTCCTTTAATGAAGTTTATTATCATTAAAAAAATTATTGTACCTGAAAGCTATATAAATGAGAGATGGTCCCACATATGACCCATCCCTTCCCTCGTGGGGCTTACTTACATCGCCTTAAAGTTATATAAATAAAAAGATGGTCCCCACATGTACATATTTTTATTACCCCGTTCTAATGATTGCCTTAAAGTTTTATAAATAAAAAGATGGTCCCCACATGTGCCCCATGTGTATGCAATTGAGTTGCCCCATCCAAGTCCAAGCTCTATGAGGACCCATTATATTAATCTCAAACACCTAAAAAAATAAAAAGGCCAGTGCTGAAAAAATCTTCAGCCTCACGTCATCTTATACGGATATGGCCCCACTTCATGTGCATTGTGATGCAAGGAGTCCACCACATAATCAGCTCTCTCATGGGAAACGAGCCTACACAACAATTTTCGTACGACCCACATTGTAAGGCCCTTGATCACCACATAAATTGATGATGAATTGTTTGATAGAGTGCACAAAATGAATATCTCCTTGATTTAATAAACATGGCCATCAAGAGAATGTGCTGAATTGATTTTGACTGTTCTGGTTTCCTTTGACCCCACTTAATGCCCTCTCCCCACGTCCCACTCTCTCCTTGTTGAACTCATATAAGTCATAATTAATGCAACATTTCCTCATTAGCCAACTCCTCACGTTTTTTTATCTAATTTCTCTAACGGTCCCACCTCATCAAATTCGTAACTCCGGACTCTTCCTCTGCCCAAAAGAACATACTCCTGCAACATCTCTCTATTTGTGGATTTCTGTCTCTCCCGTATTAATGTTTAATCACCTTCTCCTTCTTCTCTCACCGACGGGGTGGAAGAGAAGCAGAAGTTTCTTTGTACTTCTGATCCTCATCTCACTCTCTTCATTCTTGCATCTCGCCTTCATGATTCACAGGTATGTCGATTTCTTCCTCTTCCTCTATGTTACATATCAACTTCAGCCACCATGCTAAGAATCCTATTCCTAGGTCCACTTAATTCCAATTCAAATATTTTTTTCAATATGTTATCAATTCCTACGAATTTACTCGAATGATTACAAAGAATTGGGATGACGGACATCCTTTCGTTTGAGGGTTTTTTTTTTAATATGGGATTGTAGGTAAGGATTAATCAGTTTGCTTTGACAAATGTTGATTTACTGCTTATTGGAGTGGTCTCCATGTTTCCAATTGGAGTGTTCTCCATTTTGTTAATGTCTCTTTAGACAATAGGGAGACAACCCACTTATTAGATTTATGATTGAAATATGTTGTGACGATGTTCCCATCATTCTGTTGGAAGTAGGTGGGCCTCGTGGATAGATTTTTAAAACTTTTGACCCACTTGACGCAGGGATCAAGTACCCATAAGGTCATAAACCACATCCAGGATGTAATCCTTCTATCTCATCAGTCAAGTACAACAATAAAACTCATTTAAATGATAGAAATTGACAACTACATGCAATAAAATAATCCACAACAAGTAGAGAATCAGATTATACCTTTGGCGCTCGGTAGTGCTTTAATGGAGAATAAGACAATCAACTTGGTCAAGAACTTTTCTTTAAATAATTTGGGATCTCCAATACCTTATTGTCTGCCACGCTATAACCCTCTAACAGATCTCTTTTCTCAAGAAGATTAGTGGAAACTTAAAGAGAAAACACTACTAGAAACTCCAAGGAACTAGAAGAGAAAGAGATGAGAGAAATTGTGCAACAACTAGCACAACTTGGGGCTGGGCGTACACTCCTATTATTGGACGTCTAAGAGGGGATTTGTCCCCTATTTATAGTCCTCAAGCCTCCTCTTGTTACTAATTAACTAGAAGTCCTACTTCCTAAAATAATTTGTAACGTTCTCCTTTCTAATTACTATAAAAGTCTTAATTCCACAATAATTAGTAAGTTTACTATTACCACTATTAGAAGTTTTACTTCAAATAGAAATAGTAAATTTTTAATTCATTCCTCTTGGAGTTGAAGTAGGATTAGTATCTTTCTAATATCTTGGGCTAGCGTGGGGACCACTAAGGATTCCAATGAAAGCTAGCTCTAACTGTGACACCATGACCCCACATCTCATGTGCAATCCGGGCCTACAGTTAATTGCAAATAACACCACTATTTAAATGCAATTGGACTCCAGTCTTAGGAATAAATTACAATGAAAACCTTAAACTTCCCAATTACCATAAGTAGCCCCCTCTATCAATATTTATGGTTCAATTGGAATAAATCTGTCCCATCCAATCTTAGACTCTCATCTTATTATTATTGAGCCCCAATTAATCATAGTGATCATCAGTACCATTCATTTAACTCTTAATCGAGATGGGTGCGCACTTACTAATGACAAATCCATTAATTGGCACAAGGGGATAATATAGATAGATTTCATCTTGACCATTGTATGTTCCCACAGTCCCACTACCACGTACCCAAGACACCGCACATTTTTGCACAATCTCTCTGACTAAATGATATTTCCTCTGTACATGCTTTTGGTTTTTATGACTTCTGGGCTCCTTGGACTGAGCGACTGCCCCGCTGCTGCCACAATAAACTGTGAGCGGCTATCTTGCCAAAGGTACCACCCCAAGTTCCGTAAAGAATCTCTTGAGTCATACTGCTTCTTTAGCTGCTTCACAAGCTGCTACATATTCAGCCTCCGAGGTGGAATCAGTGGTACAATCTTGTTTTATACTCCTCCAGCTGATAGCTCCACCACCAAGCATAAATACATGACCAGAGGTGGATTTTCTAGAATCCTTATCTGACATGAAGTCAGAATCTGTGTAGCCGATTGGAATCAGTTCATCATTGCCATAAATTAACATGTAATCTCTAGTCCTTCTCAAGTATTTGAGAATAAATTTTACAGCAGTCCAATGTTCAGGTCCTTGATTAGATTGATATCTGCTGACTAGGCCCACTGCATGACAGATATCCGGTTTAGTACGTAGCATGACATACATGAGGCTACCAACAACCGAAGCGTATAGTATCGACCTCATCTGCTCCTTTTCCTCAGGTGTTTTAGGAAACTGATCCTTAGAAGGTTGTACTCTAAGCCTGAAAGGTGTAATACCCTTCTCGGAGTCTTGCATGGCAAATTGTACCAGTACCTTATCTATGTATGCAATTTGGGATAAGCCAATCATCCTATTTTTCCGGTCTCGATGGAGTTTGATTCTTAAGATGTAGCTAGCTTCTCTCAAATCCTTCATATCAAAAGTCTTGGCTAACCAAACTTTCATTATTGACAACATTCCCATGTCTTTCCCAAGGAGTAGGATGTCACCGACATATAAAACCAGAAAGACTATCCCGTCACCTTTACTTTTCATGTACACACATGACTCATCTGGATTTTGACAAAAACCAAATGACTTGATTGCCTGGTCAAAACGGATGTTCCAGCTTCAGAATGCATGCTTCAGTCCATAAATAGACTTCTGCAACCTGCAAACTTTTTGCTCTTGGTTTTTAGCAACAAAATCGTCTGGCTGCACCATATAGATGTCTTCCTTAAGATGGCCGTTGAGAAACGTCATCTTGACATCCATTTGCCAAATCTCGTAATCCAGATGAGCCGCAATGGATGAGAGTATCCTGATGGACTTGAGCATGGCTACCAGTGAGAAGGTTTCTGTTAGATTGTATGGTCTCAATCCATCAGTTGATATAATAAATGATTAATTTCTTTATTTATCAATAAAATCATGCTTTCCTTTCATGAGATGAATGGTGTTTTATTACTTAATGAACATGACCAATATATATGACATAATGGTTAATAAGATAAACCGGGTCCCATTAGTATATTAAATGTGATATATGTATATGGATGAGATCCACATACAGGAGACTTGTGTCACAAATCTTATACTTGAAAATATCTTCACAACTAATGATGAGACTAGGCATCTCATCTGATAAGGTTGCAGCACTTTGATCACTATGAGATAGTGTGATCGGTCTCGATCATCAGAATGTAAGATTCTGGATCACAGTGCTGGTACATTGGATGTATTGACGGACCATGAGAAGCACCTTATGAAATACTGTCTCGATTTAAGGATTGCTCTCATAATTCCTTAGCAATAGGTTCTCAATCATGAGGCATTGATGAACTTAAGTTTCTATCTATTCATTTGCTTTGAGTCACCAATGAGTGAGGCCAACTGTAGGTCAACACCTCGGTGTCTTGGGTACGTGATAGTAGAACTGTGGGAACATCCAATGATCAAGATGGAATCTATCTATATTATCCCTTTGTGCCAATTAATGGATTTATCATTAGTAAGTGCACACCCATCTCGATTAAGAGTTAATTGGATAATACTGATGATCACTGTGATTAATTGGGGCTCAAGGATAATAAGATATGGATCTAAGATTGGATGTGACAGATTTATTCCAATTGATCTATGAATATTGATAGAGGTAATGTGGAAGTTTAGGGTCTTCGTTGTAATTTATTCCTAAGACTGGAGTGCAATTGCATTTATATAGTGGTATTATTTGCAATTAACTGTGGGCCCGGGTTGCACATGAGATGAGGGGTCGCGAGTCCCAGTTGAAGCCAACTTTTTAAGGAATCCCTAGTGGTCCCCACGCTAGCCCAAGATATTAGAAAGTTACTAATCTAGTGGTCCCTAGTGGTCCTCATACTAGCCCAAGATATTAGAAAGTTACTAATCTTACTTGAACTCTAAAAAGAAGGAATTAGAAAGTTACTATTTCTATTTGAAGTGAAACTTCTAAGAGTGGTAATAGTAAGCTACTAATTTGTGTGGAAGTGTGACTTCTAAAGCAATTAGTAAGAGAGTCTTAAGAGGAGGTTTGTAGGCTATAAATATAGAAGAATATAGGGCCGGACGTGTAAGACCCCATCTCGAGTGACTTCGATTAGTGTTAACTAAGTGGTGTTTTAGTTCTAAGTGTGATTAATGGATTTCGATTAAGTTGGGATTAGAATAGCTTTTGATATAACTTTGGAAAAATTTTGAGTGCCTTTGTGACTAGTGGGGCCCTTAGAGGGTTCCTTTTATGACTTTGCGTTTACTTGGGGATTTATTTGAGATTCTTGTGTTTATTATTTTAATTCTGTTTTGTTTATCTTGTTAATCCCTACAACTTTTATGTTGATTCCATGCCCATTCGAGACCCCGAAACCCGACTTTCCTAGTAATGAGGGCAAAATAGTCATTGTGCACTAAATCTGTATCCAAAATTTGATATTCCCGAAACCTGCGAAACATATACTTTTTGGAAACTAGATATTTTGACGACCACTTTTCTCTTCTTCGTCGAATTCGTTCGAGGCCCCCAAAACCATGATTTTAGCCCAATGAGATTATTAATAGTGGAGCCCACTCCCCACTTGTTTATAAAGAAACCCTTCTCCCTCATTTCCCTTTTTCCAGCCCAAACCAAACACCAAGCTAGGGTTTTCCTTCCTTCTTCTTCTTATTGCTTCTACATCCTCAATCCACTCCCAAACTTGACCAATAGGAGATTTGAGGCCATCATCTTCTTCATCTTTATGAGAACTCTCTCTTAATAGCATTTGTGGAGAAAATCATCTACTCCAAGACCTACTTTGTTACTAACCTAGCATTTTGAAGAACTCTCATGTAAGTTATCATTCCCCTCTTTTGATAATGTGTTCTCCTAGCCTAAGAGAATCTCCATTTCCATTGTGGAAGCTTCTTCCTCTCCATTCTATGTTTTGACTCTTTTAAGGTTTTGTTTTGGGAGTTTTTGCTTGTAGCTTGGACCTTTGACTTGGAAGGCTTGATTAGAGTTTGATTTGCTTGAATAGAGACCTAAGGCAAGTGGATGAATATATTTTTATGAGCTTTCAATGATTTTATGAGAAATGTGATTTATTGTGTTGTTTTTCACTCATGCCTATTAAATGCATTGACTTGAAATAAATGTTCATGAAAGAGCCTTGATAGTGTATTTATTGTCATAGAAATGTTTTGATTTATGGCGTTCAATGTTATCTTGTTTTATCTCAAATGTACTTTTGTGTGTAGTGGTTTCCTTCCCTCATTTCCTTGTATTTGGATGTGATAATGTTGGAGGAGGTTAGAATGAATGTTGTCGGAAATTTCATGTTGATTTGGATGAAGTTTTGAACTCATCATTTGGTGTATTCAAGGGGCTAAAAAGGAGATTGTAGAAGGAGGAGAAATAGAGGAGAAGAATTATCCCGGAATCAGTTTCTGGACACTTCGCTTGAGCGAACATGACACTTCGCTCGAGCGAAGTGTCCAGAAAAGGGTTCGAGTCGTTCCAGAGGATAGTTCGCTCGAGCGGACCCTTTGTCGCTCGAGCGAACCCTCCTAGAACTTGTTCCAGAGAGTGGTTAGTTCGAGCAAACTGAACCTTCGCTCGAGCCAACCTGATACTGGATGAGTTCGCTCAAGCGACCTCAACTTCGCTCGAGCGAACCCACCCAGACAACCATTCTAGAGAGTTCACCGCTTGAGCAAACCTCCAGTCCACTCGAGCGATGGGTACTGTTCGCGTGGGACTGTCTTGGGTGCATAAATTAAATATTTATATGATTGTGGGAGGTTTGTTGGGAGCCCTATTGTAATGAGAAGAACCGTTCATACGATTTGACATCCATTTGAGAAGAAAACCACATCACGAAGATTTCATTTGAAGTTTTGAGAATCATAAGGTTTATAAGGAGCCCGGAATGTCCCCTAACTCAAAGAGTACCAAGTTGTCATTAATTCGACATACGGGACCCCTATTCTCCTTAAACAAATCTTGAACTCCGATACTTGTCTTGAGATTTCGGACGTTCATTTGTATTTCATTATTCCCGAATTTCTTATGCATTCCCGAAGATATTGAAATTGAAATTGTAGCATTTTGCTAATCCCGATAAGCATGCCCGGATTGATATGACAGTTGTGCCTTTGAGCACCCCAGTCCCATTTATTTATGTACTTGCACTTGATGTATTTCATACATGGTTTAATCTTGTTATTTGACCTATGAGTCGGCACCACTAAGCTTGGATAACCCTGTTGGTCTGATCCACCGACTTGGAGATCACCCTCTTGTCCCACCAGCTGCAGTTTGGATCCCGCTACCCGGTTATTACCGTGGTCTTGTCCCGATACCCAGGATTGCTACCATAGTTCCCGATGCCCGATTCGTTACCGTGGTCATGTCCCGTATATTATATGTATATGTATATATTTCGCTGTTTCTCCTCACCTTGTGTGACTGAGATCAACGCCTTGATATTGCCCTGTCACTTCGGTGATAGAGGACTTAGCTTCATGTGGTTGCATCTTGCTTGTTTCTCGTTTCCTTGGTTATCTTTACATGTTTTACAATGCGTACTTGTATTTGAATAAATGTTTTATCTTTTTCATGGAAATTGTTATTTAGACAAGTTTTAAATGCTTTTGAAGGTAAATTCATTTATTGTTTTATTATTATGTCTCTTCACCCATTTGTCAAACCGTTGTGTTTGACCCACTCTTTAGTACTCAGGTCCGGACATTGCCTATCTCGAGGCGGAGCTTGAGGATGCAGTCGTTGAACCGCAACGTCTAGTTGAGTGGCATGCTGATGATGTCGTTTAGACATTTGATTGCTTTGAGAGACGTAATATTTTGGGAACGTTTAACCATTCTTTGGAGATTGGTATTTTGTTTATATTGGCCTTTGTTGGTTTCTATTTTTTTTTTGGAATGTAATTAAATGATCTTTTGTATAAACTTCAACTTTACTTTTGAGAAAACACTAATTATCATTGCTCATTCTAATACTCGATTTACACATGTATTATTATCTTGTGACATGACTTGAATTATCAATTTGATTTGCTACACGCTTCCGCATTAAAAGAAATATTTATGTTGTTGTGATATCCTCACCGCGGACACCTGTGGGAAATTAAATAAACATTAAGTAAATGTTCACACACATCACCAATGAGTCTCGATCCCGGATTAGGACCTCGGTGGGCCCGGTTCGGGGTCGCGACAGGACGTCCAATGCTAATCCCATCTAGGGATTCACGCCCAGCCCTTCTCAAGTGCAAGAGTTGCACATCTTTCATTCCTCTCTTCTTTCTTCTAGTTCTCTTCTACTTCATTGGAGTTTCTAGTAGGGTTTTCTCTTGGAGATCCCACCCATCTTCTTGAGAAAAGAGAATTTGATTAGAGGGTCATAGCTTGGAAGATCAATAGGTCTTGGAGATTTTTGTTTGATACGTGAAAAAGTTTCATCATCAAAGAAAGACGCAACTTCTCCATTAGAGCAAAACCGAGCTCCTAAGGTATAATCTACTTCCTTGCATGTTGTAGATTTTTATAGATGTTTATTTACTGATCATGATGACTGAGATTGAAGACATGGATCCTGGATTGGGTTTGATAGCCTTCTGGATACTTGATCCCTGAGTCAAGTTGGTCAAAAGTTTTGAAAACCTATCTACAAGGCCCACCTATTTCCAACAGTTTCCTCATAATCGATGCCCTCTTTCTGAGTATACCATTTCGCAACAAGCCTGACCTTAAAGGTCTCCACTCTACTATCTGGTCTTCCTTTTCTCCTGTAGACTCACTTGCACCCAATAGGTTTAATATTGACAGGTAAGCCACAAGTGTCCAGACCTGATTAGAGTACATAGACTCCATCTTAGCTTTTTTAGCATCTTTCCAACGTCCCGAATCTATGTCATTAATTGCTTCATCACAATGACAGGGATCTTGTTCTGGTTCTTCCAGGATTGCCTCGTAAGACTCTCCCAAGAACGAGAACCTGTCAGGGGGTCTGACAATCCTCCCACTACGGCAAGGCACTGGTGTAACTACTAGGTCTGGTAAGGGCGGTTCTTCCTCAAGTTCGGTTATATTTGGATTCAAAATTGTTTGCTCTTGAATTTATTCCAAGATCACCTTATCTAAAGATTTCCGGTCCATCATATAATCTTCCTCCAGAAAAACCGCATTAGTGCTCACCAGCACTTTCTACTCTCTGTGATTATAGAATAACCAATTTTTAGTTCCTTTAGGATATCCTACAAACGTACATCCTTCCGACTTCGTTTTCAACTTATCCGTCTTAACCTTTAGCACGCGTGCCGGACAACCCCAAATGTGTAAATGTTGTAGACTACGCTATCGCCCGAACCACAACTCTTGAGGAGTCTTAGGTACAGATTTAGATGGCACGAGGTTTAGTATGTACATCGCAGTATCCAAGGCGTATCCCTAAAAGGATATAGGTAATCCTGAGAAACTCAGCATATACCTAATCATATCTAAAAGAGTCCGGTTCCTTTTTTCCGCTACTCCATTCTATTGAGGCATACCAGGAGCAGACAACTGGGATAGAATCTCATTTTCTGATAAGTATCCCATAAAATCAGCAGAGAGATATTCCCCTTTTCGATCTGATCGAAGAGTCTTGATACTCTTACCTAATTGTTTTTTCGCTTCCGCTCAAAACTCTTTGAACTTTTTAAAAGCCTCGGACTTGTGGTGCATAAGGTATATATATTCATATCTTGAGAAATCATCTGTGAAAGCTATGAAATACTCATATCCTCCTCTGGCCCTGACATTAATAGATCCACATACATCTATGCATTAATTCCAACAAATCATTGGCCCTATTGCCCTTAGATGAAAATGGTCTTTTGGTCATTTTGCCTTCCAGACAGGACTCGCAGACCGGGATTGGTTCTACCACCAATGAAGGCAAGATAACATCTTTCATTAGCCTGTCAATCATGTTTAGGTTTATATGACCTAGCCTCAAGTGCCAAAGTTTTGTTGGATTAGATGAATGTGACTTCCTCTTTAATAATGATCTATTAATTGTTTCAGTGTCATGTATCTCATACATCATGTGAGTTAACAAATAAAGCCCATTGGTTGCCTTGCCAGAACATATAAAAGTACTATTCCTCTTTATGACAACTTCAGTACCAAAAGTAATAGAATAAATTTTATTCACCAAACTAGAAACTGAAATTAAATTCTGCCGTAAAGACGGTACATATAATGTGTCTGACAAAACCAATTTATTATTTGAAAAACATAAAGTAATAACTCCCACTGAAACAGCCTCTGCCTTAACGTCAGATTCTAGATTGACAATGATTTCTCTGTCACTGAGCCTCCTGGTTTCCCTAAACCCCTGCAACGAATTACATATGTGATTAGTTGCCCCGGAGTCCACACACCAAGATTCTGAAGTACCAGTTATAAAACTAACTTCAGAAATAAGTGACTCAATCATACTGGAGTTCTTTTTCTTAGACAGATACTTTGAACAATTCCTTTTCCAATGTCCTGTCTTACCACAATGGAAACACTTTCCTTTTGACCCTGAACCCTTAGCCTTGGCCACGCCGCCATTATGACCGTTCTCCACCTTAGGACCCTTCGGAACTGATTTCTTTTTGCCTTTCCGCCCTTTGCCTTTCGGCTTGGACTTGGCATCTGACTTTTTTGTCACTAGGGCAGTTGGCTTCTTCTTCATAATCCCTTCAGTCACCACCATCTGATTAGACAGTTCAGCCAAAGTCAAATTCATCCTATTCATATTATAATTGACCTTGAAATTGTTAAATGATCAACTCTGGCAATGACTCAAGGATCATGTCGCTCTGCGATTCTGCATCAATCCCAGCTTCCAGTACATCTAATTCATTCAATGAATCCATCATTTTCAACATGTGTTCCTGTATTGATGTACCTTCAGCCATCTTGGTGCTAATGAGCACCCTCATAGCTGCCTGCCTAGCTGGCTTGCCCTATTCCGCAAACATCTCCTTTAAGTTTGACATAATATCATATGCAGTCTTATAGGATTGATGTTGGTGTTGCAAAACATTAGACATGGATGCCAGAATGTAACATCTGGCCATCTCATCGTCTTTGACCCATTTGGTATAAGGTTCATTTTCTTCTTCTGATGCATCTGGGCCAGGCTCATCAAGGGGGTTTTGGTAATGACATATTTATATCTTGAAACAGTCAGGACAATATCCAGGTTCCGTTTCCAGTCTACATAGTTGGATCCCACCAACATATTCTGGTTGAGGATGGTCACACGTGGATTGAAAGTATTTGAATTCATGCTTGAAATATTGTAGCACACAACCATACATTCAATTAATGAATATAAATGACATTAGGGTTTAGTATTCTACCAAATTTATGTGGAATCCTCATAACTACTAAATTCAGAATACATCGGAATCCCAGTCCCCGGGATATGCCTCCTTGGGGAGTGCGAATACCGCCTAGGTTGGTGCGGATCAAAATTGGTCAAAATTAGGATTAAGACTAACTATTCATGATCCCCTTCATTCATTATTATCTAGGTATCTCATACCAAATAATGTATGACTCCCGATTAGCTTCGGTTTCTAAAATGCATGAGGTAAATCCTTGGGGATACTACATCATTATTTTAGTTAAGTGTGACCCACCAACTAGCATTGCATGACAACCGTCGCGAGTAGCTCCTCCTTGAGAAGTGAGCCCCCACCCTGACTCACCAACACTATTCATAGGAGATCCATATCTAGTAACTAGACAAGTAAAAGCCCCCCGTGGGGAGCGACCATTCTCAAGATGGCGTGAGGCTAATACTTTCCTTACAATGGACCTATGGTGGAAAACCATGAGGATTTCTAAATATAAATACCCCGCTCCTACTTAATATTTTAGAATTGAGGATTTCCTTATAGGTATATGGGCCCACAAATATAGACATCAAATCATCTCATGATATGACCAATGATTGGTTCCAAGTCAAGTTATTTTATGGAAAGTCCAGTTTCTTAGATTAGTGTTACCAATGGATCCATCTCATGGGCCCACCAAATCTAATTAAAACTCTTTCCAAAAATTAATTTGATTTGACCAATTTTGAAAATTGCTATGTTTGGATCAGATTTGGAAACTTTCTAAAACAAGCATTCATCCATAAATAAAAAGTGTTAAAATTAGAAACTAGTCCTCTCCTCTGCATGGCCCAAACGTAATAGATTTCTTGGACTTCTAGACTTTCCAAAACTTTGCGATTCCTGAAACTCTTTGGGCATCTCCAAAACGTCTTTTGGTAATCTTCAAACTCTTTGATTAGGAGTCCAACTTCACTTTCCTTCTTCGTCTCGGACATCGCCAGAATTCACAAATTTGAAAAATTACATAAATTCTTATGCCTCATTTATGAGACTTACATGGTAATCTAAATATGGTAGTAAAAGGGTTGTAGGGAAATTCACCATGCCTTACCCTTTCGCTAGAAACCAAGGAAACCATGATGCCCTTTACAAGTTGTCCAAAATAAACCATTAACCATGAAAGGAATGTAAAAGACTTGTGGGCCACATGGAGAGGACAAAATCACCTGCAAGTTAGTATCACATACAACTACGCAACTCACAAAAACAGGCTGCCAAACCATAGTGAAAGATAGGATCCCAAAAGAAAACTTGGATTAAAAAATAAAAAAATTTGTCTACAGTCGACTAGCCGACTGGTCCAAGTCCGTTAGCCGATTTGACGAACACCAAAATTTGGGTTTTTCTCAAATCTTAGCCAACTGATCTCAAACTCTTTCTAATGGTTCTAAATACCATCTAATGGCTTCCTACCATCTTTCCATCATGATTAAACCCTTTGTGACATTCCAAACATGGATTTACTACAAAAAAGTAAGCAAATCCAATCATAATTGATCCTTACATAGCCCTAACTCTATCCTCTTCGCATCTCATGCAAAGATTAGATCTAGATCGCTGATCTAACATGATTAGAGATGAGGTATGACTCTGATACAAATTGTTGGAAGTAGGTCGGCCTCGTTGATAGATTTTCAAAACTTTGACCCACTTGACTCAGAGATAAAGTACCCATAAGGCCATAAACCACATCCAGGATGTAATCCCTCCATCTCATCAATCAAGTACAACAATAAAAACATATCTAAAGGATAGAAATCAGCAACTACATGCAACAAAATAATCCACGACAAGTAAAGAAGCAAATTATACCTTTGGAGCCTGGTAGTGCTCTAATGGAGAAGAAGACAATCAACTTGATCAAGAACTTTTCTTGAAGAGATTTGGGACCTCCAAGACCTTGTTGTCTTCCACACTATAACCCTCTATCAGGTCTCTTTTTTCAAGAAGCTAAGTGGAAACTTAAAGAGAAAACACTACTAGAAACTCCAAGGAACTAGAAGAGAAAGAGATGAGAGAAAGTTGTGCAACAAATTGCACAACTTGGGGCTGGGCATGCACTCCTATTATTGGACGTCCAAGAGGGGATTTGTCCCCTATTTATAGTCCTTAAGCCTCCTCTTGTTACTAATTAACTAGAAATCCTGCTTCCTAAAATAATTAGTAACATTCTCCTTTCTAATTACTATAGAAGTCTCAATTCCACAATAATGAGTAAGTTTACTATTACCACTATTAGAAGTCCTACTTCAAATAGAAATATTAACTTTCTAATTCATTCTTCTTGGAATTCAAGTAGGATTAGTATCTTTCTAATATCTTGGGTTAGCGTGGGGACCACTACGGATTCCAATGAAAGATGGCTTCAACTGTGACACCGCAACCCCACATCTCATGTGCAATCCGAGCCTACAGTTAATTGCAAATAACACCACTATTTAAATGCAATTGCACTCCAGTCTTAGGAATAAATCACAATGAAGACCCTAAACTTTTCAATTACCACAAGTAGGCATCTCTATCAATATCCATGGATCAATTGGAATAAATCTGTCCCATCCAATCTTAGACCCACATCTTATTATCCTTGAGCCCCAATTAATCATAGTGATCATCAGTATCATTCAATTAACTCTTAATCGAGATGAGTTCGCACTTACTAATGACAAATCCATTAATTGGCATAAGGGGATAATATAGATAGATTCCATCTTGACCATTGTATGTTCCCACAGTCTTACTACCACGTACCCAAGACACCGAAGTGTTGACCTATAGTTGGCGTCACTCATTGGTGACTCAAAGCAAATGAATAGATAGAAACTTGAGTTCATCAATGTCTCAAGATTGAGAGCCTGTTGCTAGGAAATTATGAGAGCAGACCTTAAAATCGAGACAATATTTCATAAGGTGCTTCTCATGGTCATTCAATACATCCAATGTACCAGCACTGTGATCCAAAATCTTACATTCTGATGATTGAGACAAATCACACTATCTCATAGTGATCAAAGTGCTGTAACCTTATCAGATGAGATGCTCAGTCTCATCACTGGTTGTGAACATATTTAAATATAAGATTTGTGACATATGTCTCCTGTATGTGGATCTCATCCATATACATATATCACATCTAATATACTAATGGGACCTGATTCATCTCATGAACTATTATGTCATATGTATTGGTCATGTGCATTAAGTAATAAAACACCATTCATCTCATGAAAGAAAAGCATGATTTTATTGATGAATAAAGAAATTAATCAATTTATTACATCATCTGATGGATTGAGACCACACAATCTAACAAAGTTTCCAGTCAACACCCGTTTCAAAACCTATTCCAATTCTCATAAAGACTACTAATTCATTACTAATTCTAACGAAAGAAACATCCCAGAAGGAGACAACTTAAGAACCTCAAGATTTCCCTAGAACATATATCTAATTGACTACGGAATGCACAATATTCAAGATTTAACTATTCCTTCAGAACAACATGAATGTAAAAGAGTTGTTATTTGCCTGCCTTTCATCCAAAGAGTCCTTCTACAGCCTTTCTTCACCACTGATTTGATTTACAAGCTTGTAAGTTTGAGGTTATGCTTGACAGCCTTTTCCCAACAAGTGAGCCCTCGGTCTCTGAGGGAGGCGACAAAAGTTATGAACCAATGCCTCCAGCTGAGAATGATGGTTTGTGCAGAGTTCCAAAGGAACTGGCAGGCAGAGATTGAGTACATGGAGAGCTTGTACATGAAGAGCACAGTCACTGCATTGCGGGCTGTAAGGCCTAAAATTGGACAGACGCTGTCCACTTTCAGAAGGCAGTGTGATGTCTCGCTATAGCTATGACTCATGCTCGCTATAGGTGTGGACAGGAAACCCAGTCTGATCTAGACTCTATGAAAGAGTTTGATGATGAGTGACATTCTTATTGGAATTTAATTAGAATACTCATGTACGGATTTGGGGCAATATACTGGGTGTTTCTCTCAACCCGAATACAAACGATAAGAAGTTAATTCTCTCTCTTGATCTGAGGTTAGAATACCCTAATAGAGATTTCCTTATTTTTTTTAGAGCCATTGAGAGATTATTCTGAAGGGCTGCTCTAAAAGAATTTTTTTCTTTTACTCTCTTATAGAAGATAGTTCATCTTGGTTGACAATGTGTGAGGAGATCAAGTAAGGAGAACGATGAACGGTGGAAGTCGTGTTAGTGGAAGTTGTGCAGGTCAAGGGAGCTGTGAATATATTCTATAACTGTTCGTGAAATCTTGATTTTTAGATCGTGGTTTTTCTCCTTGGAAAGGGTTTCACGTTAAATTTGTGTCTGCCTTCTTGTGGTGATTGCTTGGTAGATTTATTTGTTAGTTCTATCTTATCTGATTGGTTACATCCACTGCATTGATTTGATTAATTAGACTAGCATCTATTCTAGTGGGTCAAATCTTCACGTGCTTTGAAGGAAATAAGGAGTGGGAGCTCGACGGTCAGTGTGTTTTCATTGCCACCATTGCGGACGAATGACCTGGAGGAGAAATGGACGAAAATCCCTGTGCTGGAACAAGAAGCAAAATAGTAATATGAAGAGGGATATGAGGCTGTTTTTCTTTTTCAATCTTTTTGTGCTTGGGTGAGCCACCTCTCTCTGTAGCATGCAGGCGTCTTTTGTTACACCTTTAATTGTATTGAATTTTAACATATGTAAATTTTAAACTTTAAACATAGGTTGATTAAAGTATCTCTATTGGGTTTTTAACTATGTCCATGGTTTTCTATTTTGTTAAAAGAAAATGACGATTAGAGGGCTAGATGCAGAGTTTTAGTGAAATTCCAAACAAGAATAATGGTGTTGTAAACTATTTAAAGCTCAGTTCAACGCCATTATCATCAGAGTTATCACGAGAACGATCTTTTCTGGGAATAGTATGTGAATCATGATAATATATTTTAATTTAATGTGCTAAACTTGGTGTTGTCTGCAATGAAAGAACCAAAAAGAGATAGTGGCTACGTGTATAATGATAGCAAGAGAATTTTTAGGGACTATTATGAAATCATTATGCTTAAGGTCTTATTAAACGGATAATAAGTGAAGGAAAAACATGTACACATCGGTAAAGGGTGTTGTACAAATTTTTTTTTATGAAAATGCCACCCTGTTCCCTTCTTTGAGAAAACATGCAACCCCTTAGTCTCTGGCAAAGAAGACAGAAAAGTACGTATTGTTCCCATAGAAGTCAATTTCATTTTGGTCTCCATTTCCATCTGGCCTTCAAAATAAAATAATTTGGAAATTTTAAAATATAAATATATTTTGGGGCAACGGACAAATCCCCCCCCCACCCCCCCAATCTGGCCTTAAAAATAAAATATTTTGAAAATCTTAAAATATAAATATATTTTGGGGCAACGGACAGATTCGAAGGTTTGGATTGAAATGGAGGAGAATATGTTGGTCATCAAAAAAGTCCGAGCCCCTCTCTCTTGGATCTTTTCTTTTTTGGTGAATGGCGTTTGTTTTAATGCCCTCTCTCTATCCATATCTCTTGACCTTTTTTCCCTGAACGGTGTTGGTTTTAATGCGCTCTCTCTGATTTAGAAATTTTCCCAGATGCAGGACAAGCCATTGAAATGGGATATTTGAACGTTCTTTAATGTTCGATGTGATGGGTGTTAATGGGTTTTCTTTTGTGGCCTCCATGTAATTCGGAGTTGACAAGCATTTGAATATGATGCGCTCTCTCTCTCTCTCATATATATATATATATATATATATATATGCTGTAATTTTTTTTTTTCAATGTTTCTTGATTTTGTTGTGGTTAGATTTTGTGGGTATATTTTGGTGTTGGGTTGATGGTTGCCTTAGAATGTGTTTAAAAGTGTCTTGTAAAATGAAAGTTTTCGAGGGAGAATGATTTTTTTTTATACTATTTTCTCTACATCAGACTCAAGATGTTGAGCCCCTAAATCCCTGGACATAGAATGTTTCTATGGAGCTACAGAATTTTCTGAATTTTAACATTTTTTGTGCATTCAGACCTAAAATGTGGCGCCCCAAAATTCGTGGACATGAATTTTTCTGTAGAGTTGAAGAGATTCTTCTACAATTCACATTTTTAGCGATTTATGTACAAAATGTGGAGCCCAAAATTCGTGGACATGAATGTTTATGTAGCATTAAGAAATTTGTAGCAGATTCAGACCCAAAATGTTACTTTAGATGCTCTTTATCACTAGGAAAACTAGTCACCATACTTTGGATGGATGCAAAGGAAATGGCTAAGCAAGTTTGATTTTCTATATGAGATCTTACAAACATCTTTCCTTCATCTCACCTGCAATACCATAAATACAGAACGCTCCTTAAAAGTTAAATGGTTTGCATCTACTCCTTTCAATTCACTCGTGAAAGTTAACTTAATGGTAAAATTATTTGCGTCTTGGACATGCATCAGATGCTAATGCACATTTCTTATTGTGGGGTGTTCAACAACTCCGAACCAGTCTTATCCCGGTGAGTATGGGGTTGATCATGGAGAGTGTGAAGCAAACAACTTGATGCAACATGTCCTAAATAAAATCTAGATCTAGCCTAAAAAAAATCTATACAAACTCAATCAACTACTAATTTGAAAATTAAATTAAATTACAATCCATTACATCCATAAAAAATCCTTAATCTAAAGAAAACTAACATGAAAGCCTACTCTGGAAAACAAGAAAAGCTGCAACCAACATAAAAATGATTAGAAAAATAATTAAAAACAGAAAAAATTCAGAAATAAATAAATTGGAATTAAGAAATAAGAATGATAGAATCTTGCAATCTAAGGGTTAGGTTTCAGTTGTTCTTCTAAGTACTCAAAATACGAATGACTTCATTCAAAAGTCAAGGTCTGAATTCAAGTTTATTAATTAATGAAAGATTTAAAAGATACTAAGGCTTCTGCGGAATATTTTCAGTATTTAGAGGTCTTTAAGCATGCAACATATCTATTAAAAATAAAAGTTCAAAAAGACTTAAATAGAGAAAATAAATTAACAAATTGAAAATCAGAATTGGAATAGAGTTTATTCACGCATGGAATCAGTCAAAGAAATAAACAACTTGCACCCTTCTCCTTCGATTACAAGTAGAAAATTACACCTCCATATTCTTTTCTTTCTCACAAAAATTTACAAAGTTATTTTCTTAGAAAAGAAACAAGAAAGGAGAAGTGGAAGGGGGAAGAGAGAGATGGGGTGATGGGGGGATGAGAGGGAGAGATTGGTGTGTTCTCGAAACTCTTTGTTTTGGACTCCAAGTTGCCATGGATTTTGATAATTTTTTTAAAATTTGAAATTTACTTCCTTTCGATGGCTTTATGCACAAGTTTCTTTTAAAATTGGGTCTTCTCATTGCTTGAATACTTCCTTGCATGGGCCCACTTGATTTTGAGAAATTTTTCAAAATTTTGAAATTGAATTGTTTTTCAAGACTAGGAATGGGGTGGGACCCACTATGGGTGTGCAACACTTGTTTTGAATCCCTTGGACATCCACTTCATGCTTGAAGTTTTTTTTCTTGATTTCTTTCTTTAATTTTTTCCCCTTTCTTCTCTCCTTTCTATCTTGGTCACCAAGTATCCTTGATTTCCTTCTATTCTTAGCTTTGATTTCAAATTTGAAAATTCAAGTCTTCAATCAATTAAAAAAAAGAATTTCTGAAACTTGCAGTAAGAGAGGGGTCCCACCATAGCCGTCTCTTACATGGGAATTCACACCCATGCTGGTGGGTCTTAATGGTGGTTGCATCTTCAGTTTTTCTTCCTTGTCTTTTCTCTCTCAATTTCTCTCAATGCGGGCCCCAAAATCTTGAATTTTCCTACACTAAAGAATGAAAAAAATTAAAAGAATAATTTTATGGAGGAAAAGAATAATGCAATGCATGAGACCCAATTTACAAGGTATGCATGCGTATGAATCTATCACATTGACCGAAATCTCTAGAACTATGCAATGATACAAAGAAATCATGCATGTTTAATTGTGAATTGAAAACTATGCACTGTGGTAGTAGGATAATCGAAAAGAATAATTTTGGCAAAACCATACAATTTTATGAATTTTGAAGGATTTTGACGTGAAATCAACTTTAGATGCTCAAATACATGATTTTATGAAATTCAATACAATTCATTGAAATTAACCTACATGAGCCCATAAAATTGACTAAAATGATATGAATGAAATGCAGTTTTATGGACTTATCATGGGGCAAATGCAAACACAAGTGTTACAAGAATAAAATAATGCATAGTATAGGTGGTTGCTGTAAAGTTGATGAAACTGACACTCATCAAGCGTAAGGTGAATTACAACTTAGTAATTGACTTCCTTTTGAAACATGCAGCTTTTATACGAAGAGAGGCATTTTCAAGCTTTATTCTTGGCTACTTGTTATTGAGCCCTTGTTAAAAATTAATTGGAGATTACACTAATGGGGTAATTGGCTACATAAATGCCAATTAAAGCTGGCCAAAAACAGGATAAAGTATATATTTAAATTTGTTCATAGTTCAAACTTAACTTTATCTGCGTTCTGCTAAAATAAATGGGTGGTTTTGCTTCAGTTCTCATTTGTGATGGTGAGAAAGAGGGATAAGATTGAGAGAGAGAGGGTGACCTCGAGGCAAGGATCTTAGTGTGGCTAGAGTTAGAGACTTCTTGTATCTCCTTCGTGGAAGGTGAGCTCTAAGGGAACAAAGCAAGGTGGAATGAGAGATGGTCGTTCATGGCTTCTGATACCTCTTCCATACTTCTTCTCAAAACTTGTATTTGAATGCATAAACCCTAGTAAAAGAGATTTTCATTTGTGAGAGACAGATTTAATTTCTTTGCAATGGTGAAAACTCTAGCAAGAAGAAGCCGAGCTGGAAGAAGTAGACCAACAAAGATGATGTCATAGAGAGAGGGCCTCATTTTTTTCATTTTGGGATGATGTGGGGACAACTCTACCTCGATTGAGAGAGACAATGAAGAGAGAGTGCGAAACAATCGAGTTAGACGATGAAGAGAGATGGTGGATAGGAAGAGCGTAGAGAGGTCCTCGATTTTTCCTCCTTTGAGTGAATGAAATTAGATGTGACCAATTTCTTTTACATAGGATGGCTCCACCTAGATCTTCATATCCTCCTAGGTCTCATCCCCATGTGGGCTAGTAGGTGGGCCCCACAGCGTGGGGCGCATGGATAACTCCATGTACGCCATGCACACTTGATAAGTCTTATATATTATATAAAATAAAGAAAAGTACGAAGACTAGGGCCGGGTTGGGACAAGTATTGTCTAATTAACCTTCTAAGTGCCTAAAAATTACGGAGTTGGTTGTTAGAGGATTAAGCTCTTGATGGAGATCTTGGGAAGATGAAGGGAAATGATCGAGCCTCCGATGACCTGAAAAAGGGAAGGTAAAGGTCAGAGCCCCTGGCTATATGTAGCCGAAGGCACTCCGATGTTTAAGTCAGTGTGAGAACTGAAAGGAATGGAGAATGAGAGCTCTGAGAGGGAGAGATTATGCATACCTTACAGGGCTTTCCTTCATGCAATATATAGACGTAAAAGTCATCATTGGACTGTCCCCATGAAGGGACGTAAGTCCTATCGGTATGTACCCGTATCTCCTGAGTGGGGGTAGGTGAAAAGGGAATGTCTCATCGGACCATCATCCCATACCTACGGACATGACCCCTGGATAAGGCGTGCCCCTTATCTAGGTCCGGCGCCCACTCTGTTTGTCAGCTCGCGCGTTTCCGTCGCGGTAGTGCATTTATGGCCGCATTTATGGCTGAGTGACAGGGGCCGAGATCGGGCTAGAGGCTGAGACCGAGGTTGGAACTCGTGACGTAGCCACCGAGACTCGCTCCATGGTTTTTCCGAGATGGCGCTGCAACCGACCTTGGGTGGTACCGAGACCGAGGGTAAACCGAGACTGGGGGATGGCCCCACCTAAATCCGTGATTACAGAACGACCCCACACAATTGCCCCTAGCTCTCGACCTTTTTGGCTTTTCCTGAGGTCGGGAGCTAAGTTCTGATTCGGAAGGTTTGGCCCTGTCCCATCGTATCCTGTGGGCGTGCGATCCTCATTATGGCGCCCCTTCGTCTGCCCTAGGCAATAAATAGGGCGTCATGATTGTTTTACGAGGATAGGCACGTGAGCGTCGGACCGTATGCCCGAGGTGATAAATGTTGTACCAGAGGCGTGGTGGGAGATGGACCGTCGCTGCCACGTGGACCCCTCCGTCTGGCTGTTTACCGGGATAGAGGCGATGCGTGGCGAGGTAATCAAGAGGGGCGTCCCTCTATAAAACGGAAATGCCCCTTTCCTTTTCTCTCTTACCCTAGCTATTGTCAGAGAAGGAGAGCTCTGCTGAAGACGAAGCCCTGCCACAGACCTGCTGAAAAACAAATCAACTGATCTCGGGAACTTTTCTTCTTAGCTTTTTGCTTCTTCGCCCTCAGTAATCCCCGGCGTTCTTTCTGTGAGTTCCATTCCCTTCCTCTGCTACTTTTTTGTGCCTCTTTTTCTCCTTGCTTTCAGAGGGTTTTGGTCCCTTAGAGTTTTTCCAGTTTTCGCTTCTTTTCACTTGCTCCTTAGCCTTCTAAAAAAATGGGGATTTATAGCCACTGGTTAGAGGGTTCTGCAGCCCTGGAGGCTTTCAGGTCGTCGTTCAAGATCCCGGCTGACGTCCTGGTGAAACCCGACGACCTCGGGGGCCTTCCTGATGGCCTTACCCGGTATAAAAACTGGATGCCTTTCCCCCTGCTGTCGGTGTGCGAAGGCGGGGTCAGGTTCCCTATCCATCCGCTCCTCCGGTCTTGCCTCAAGGCGTGGCACATCTGCCCCTTCCAGTTGATGCCAAATGGTTTCAAGATTGTAATGGGGGTGGCGGAGCTAAACTGGATCCTCGACATCGATCTCGGGGTACATGACATAGAAGATATTTATGACATCTATAAAGCTGCAGGGGGTGAGGATTCTTACTACCTCCGGGTGAGGGCCAGACGTCGGCCCTTGGTGAATGCCCTAGAGGATTCGATTAAATATGCCGGGGATGAACAGATCATGGTCTCGGGGAACTGGGAGTTCAAGGGTACCGAGACCGAAGTGGAGAGGAGAATCCAGGTCCCACGGAAACCTAGGACCCCTCCCAGTAAATACCTGTCCTTCTGGGCTTATTCGCGTTCATCTTTGTTTGTCGTTATGCCGAGCTGATGCCCACGGTTGTTCTTTGCGCAGGTATTCAGCGTAGGAGGAGAGAGGCCAGCTTCGATAAGTGGAAGAGGAACGACGAGTGGCTGGAGAAAGTCTACAGCTACCACGGTCACCACGATCGGGCTGCTTTCTCTCTGCTCGGGTACAAGCCGCGGTACCAGTCTTACACCAAGAAGACTGCTGAGATCCCCCTCCAGCCAATAGGGGAGATCGTACTTGCGCTTGCCGAGACTAGCGGCCAAGCCACGGAGTCCCAAGGCCCGATTATTATCACAGACAGCCCCCCTCCCTCCCGAGATCGAGAAGAGGAGGAGATGGACGGACAACTTCCTCCCTTGAGGAATCTGGGGCTATGATCTTTGGGGGCCGAGCTCCTCCCCCTGCCAAGCGTGCCCCCAGCGGGTCAGGCACCGCCCCGGGCTCCGCAGCTAGTGCTTCCTCCGTCTCGTCGGGGACAGCATCGGGAGCAGCTGGGGCCGCCTCCGCCAAAGCCAAGCGGGGGAGGTCGGTGGAGCCCTCCAAGGACACCCGGCTGCCCAAGGAGCCCCGTCCGCTTAAGGACAGCAGGCCGCAGGTGGTGGAGGCCGAGAAGGAGGCTCCGCCGCCAAAGGAGACCCGACCTCGGACCGCGGAGGCTGAAAAGGATGGCGGGGCCCCCCTCCTGAGAAGAGGCCTAGCGTGGGGGACGAGGAGGAGAGGCTTCAGGAAACGGCCCCGCAGGCCCGGCCTCACAAGCCCTCACCCTGGAGGCCCAACTTCGACCTCAACCCTAACGAGCCCATGACCATGGAGGATCGGCTAGGCAGCTGGGAGTCGGTCGTGGCCCTTGCCCGGGGGTGTGCCCTCCTCGTGGATATGGAGAGGCATAAAAAGGCCGGGACGATGGGCCTGCTCCATCAGACGATGAAGACGTCGCTTTAGGTGATCTCCCTCTTTTGAATTTCTGCCTCTCGGTTGCCTGGTTTGATTTCCTTACTATTTTTACCCTTTTGTAGAATGTACAAATGTAACGCCCCAATTCCGGATACCGATATACTCGTTCGATTACCCGAAATTGGCGCGCTACTTCCCGAAAAATCTGAGAACTTCCAAGATCGTAGGCCGCAGTGAGGTCCAATTTAAAACTTTTTGAACCAAATAACATTCAATGGTTAAAACTTGCGGAAGCATAACATTTAAATAGAGCGGAAGCAATAGGTATCATGTATATTAAAGGAAAGCAGAACAGTGGTCTAATTAAAATGATTCAATGTAAATTTAAAGTTTATACATTTGTGATTCTACCCTTCTTACTACAAAATTTCCACTCAAACCCAAAATAATAAAGTCCCTCAAAACCCATGTATAAACTCCTCGCCCTCCGGCTCGACATCCGTGTCGGCCGGGCCCCAAGCGTACTCTCCTGCCACGGGTGCCTCCACTAGGGCTAATGCGTCGTCGGGAATCTCTGGGTCAAGGCCTAAGCACCAATGAATGGGTCAGATCTAAACGATCTGGCAAGTTACAGCATACTACTAACATAGCATATATATATCAAAGGAAATAAGGACGGGTACATAAATTAAATGAATAACAAGGAAAGAGAACTAGGCAATCGTGCATGTAAAGCATGAGGAATCAGTATAAGGAAATCATCTACACTACTATAAACAAGGTGGCACATTCACACGAGCTGGAATACCGCGGGATATTATGCCGCGGCCCTCCCATACTGAACACAGTCGCGGTGGGGAATCTCACCAGGGAATAACTAATCCCGAATATCACTCATCAACTCATCATCTCATCACTCCAGATCGGCACGGTATGACACCTTGCCGTCTTAACCACACAGCTCATCATGATAGCTTCACCATACTCAGCTAGCTCCTACCGGGGATGATCAGTCCACCGGCTGAGCTTAAATCAACCGAGTGAATGTTCATGCCGACTCAGGAATAACTCTAAGGTCTGTGTCTGTCTAGGCTTTGCCTTGCGTGAACAAGGTCCTAACAATATCTCTAAGAGGTCTACACATCTCAATACAGTCTCTGGATCTCATTCAAGGTCCAGGCCCACTCGTTGGATCCATACCAAGGCCCATCAGTACATGGCCTGGTCTATAACCGTCCAAACGAGGCAACAATCCATCTACTACTGACAAACAGTTCCATACAATCCATAACATCTTAACAGTCCAATAGAAACTACCTCTTCAGCTAAAGGGTTCACATCTCCACACTTAGGCCCAATAAGGGCCCGCCTAGACATAGACACGGGTCAATGATCTCCGAAAACACATCATCGGGTCACCTCTAGATACCCTAGGTTCAAGTCTTCCAATTATGTTTAATTAATAGTAAACAGCTATTCTAAAGATCTAAGAATGACAGAGTAATAATAACAGTGAAGTATAAACTTCAATCAGAGAATCAACGGGAAATCCAACGGTCCAATCCTAGGTAATGGGCCACTTTAGGTTCGGGTCTATCTCCGGTAATTCGATCTCTAAACGATGTCATTAATGCCATAAAATACTGTATTTGGTGCTTAGGTGGTTAAGGGCATTGTTGACAACTCTTAGAGGTCGAATAATCTTAGATTATCAACCAAAACACTAAACAGTGGTCCCCACGAGTCAAGGTTGAGCCACACCGTCGACTCGGGCTTAGATCATTGATAAATGCTCATTTGGATGGTCAATGGGCCCCACAACTGATCATAACTACTAAATGTTGAAAACTGGAACAATCAGGGTTTTCCAGGTGAACCTGATGTGTTGTGAGCTCGGCTGATTTCCTGGCCGGGAAGATCAACCGAGTGCACCGACAAACCTGAGTCAGGCTTCCTGGATAACTTAGATCGTTTCTAAAGGTTTCCAGCGTGTCCGGTCAAACACCTGGCCTGGGTGATTGACTGCATACACCAAAAACCCTAGAAAGATGGATGTCCCAGCTTTAAACATTTTCTACTGTAAATCCTAAGTATCAGGTCATCTTTTCCATGAAATTTCAGTCACTGAGCTCGGCCATGCACTGGTCTCGGCCATGCACTGCACTGCACTGGTCTCGGCCATGCACTACACTGCACTGGTCACTGCACTGCACTGGTCTCGGCCATGCACTGCACTGCACTGGTCTCGGCCATGCACTGCACTGGTCTCGGCCATGCACTGCACTGCACTGGTCTCGGCCATGCACTGCACTGCACTGCACTGGTCTCGGCCATGCACTGCACTGGTCTCGGCCATGCACTGCACTGCACTAGTCTCGGCCATGCACTGCACTGTACTGGTCTCGGCCATGCACTGCACTGCACTGGTCTCGGCCATGTACTGCACTGGTCTCGGCCATGCACTGCACTACACTGGTTTCGGCCATGCACTGCGCTGCACTGGTTTCGGCCATGCACTGCACTGCACTGGTCTCGGCCATGCACTGCACTGCACTGGTTTCGGCCATGCACTGGTTTCGGCCATACACTGATCTCGGCCATACACTGGTCTCGGCCATGTACTGAGACCAGTTTTCAGGTTTTCTCCATTTCAACCCGTTTTTCCACCAAATCACTTCCAATCAGTCCCAAACTTCACCAAATCATCTCCAAACATCAAATAACTCTAATGCCCATTAATTGACAACCTTGTGGCCCATTGATCTTCCAAATGGGGGGTGAAACCCCCATCCATCAATGCCCATTTCCATCCAAACAAACAAACAACTAAGCTCAGGTAGAATTTCTATGACTAATTAGTGACAATCATGAAATCAAACTAAAGAAATCAAAGGAAAGACAGCATATATTCTAAGTTAACAGTAAGATGCACTTGCCTTTTTGCTTGAGAGAGAGATTTGTAGAGAGAAAGAGCAATAGAAGAGAACCCAGCTGAACCAGAGGAAGTGAAGAAGAAGACAACCCAGCTGCTGTAGCAATGGCCCCAGCACACAGTAATCTCAAAAATGAGGGAAATGAGGGAGAGGAAGTGAAGAGAAGGTGTAGTGGCTGTAGCAGCTCTAAGGAGAACTCAGCACAGCAGAGGAGGAGGACACTTGCTGCAGTTGCAGTAGCTTCAAGACTCCTCCCAGCACAAGGTCAGTAGCTTAGGTGAGGAAGGAGAATGAAAGAGGAAGAAGGAAGATGTAACAGTGGTTGCCTCAGCCCAAACGTAGGAGAGGAAATGGGAAGGGAAGTAGTTGGGGGCTGGTAGTTTTCTTGGGAAGGGGGCTGAGCTTAAGGTTTAGGGTTTTTTGGGATAAGAGCCCTTAAATAGATTAGGGGAGGGGATTAATGACCAGATTAACCTTAGGGTTTTCATCTGGTTAGGGTTAGGGTTGAGGCTAGTTATGTCTTTTGGTAGGAAGCTTCTAGAGGGAGCACCTTTTGCACTAACCCAACCTTAATTAATTAAAACTCTATTAAGGACCTAACTAACACTAATAACATAGGTTTAACCCAAAACCCTTTTCTAATTAAAAATAAACCCAACTAAACTAGTCTAACAAAAAACTTAGGAGAATCTAACCAATCTCTCTAATCAACCCCTAATTAGCACAAATAATTAGTAATTAGCCAAGATTAGCAAAGATTAGTAGTAATTAGCAAAGATTAGTAGTAATTAGCATAAATTAGAATAAATTAGTCTATAAAATAGCATTTAGAGGGCCCACCAAGGGTGGGACCTCACAACAAAGGCTTCAAGTAATAATGGAGAGGAGGGTGGAAACAGCGGCCCACGTCGCCGATATGGAGAAAGAGAAGAAGAAAATGGGGGCTGCGCTGGAGGCGAGCGCGGCGGAAATAAAAAGGTCGGAGGAGAAGCTCGCCCAATACGCAACGGAACAACAGACGGTGAAGACCGAGATCATCAAGTTGAGGGGCGAGAATAAAAACTTAAAGGGCGCTGTTGATGACAAGGCGAGGAGGGCGAGCCAACTGGAGGCCGAGCTCGCCAAGATGCAGATTGAATTGGCTGAGAAGAAAACCGAGCTCGAGGCCTCCCGGAAGGAGTGGGCCGATGTTGAGTTTACCCTGCGAGCCCAGGTCGCAGAGGCTTACCAAGACGGGGTGAACTGGGCATCGGGCATCGGAGGAGTATGTGGCTCAAATCACGGATCTGAGTCCGGTGCTGTTCGAGATGGGGTGCAAGGAGGCCCTTCGGAAGCACGGGGTTTCTGAGGATGACCCCATATTTGTGAACCTTCCTCAGTTTCAACCTGCAGTACCGAGCTCAGAGTCAGAGCCTGACTCCAATCCTCCCGAGGCCCCTACCGAAGTCCTAGGCGTACCTCCTCCGCCCCCGACCGCCGCCGAGGTCGAAACGGCACAGGCCCCCCCGATGGTTCCTCCATCTGATGCTCCTGCCCCGCTCGTTCCTCCAAGGCCGAAGGATAAAGGAGCGGCGCCTAAGAAGTAGAACAGTAGGAATCTGTTTTTACTCTTCCTTTTGATGTATTCTTTTCTTTTTTCTTTCTGATGAAAAGGTCTTGTAATCATTCTTCTGATTAATAAAAGACGAATTTCTTTCAATTCTCCAACTGTTCTCTTTTATTCTTTCTTCTTGAGCTGTGATGTCGATGTCCTGATGCCAAAATGCGACCAAAACTTGCAAGTGTCTGAGGTTGGTAAAGAAATCGGGCTTGAGCCGACTTCCCAGTCTCGGGAGACCGGTCGAACCCTTATCGTTTTTGAATTTCCCAAGTAGCCTAAGTCGGTGAGTCCGGTGGCAGGTCATGCTGCCCCTTGACCGAAGGCTGGGCTTTAAGGACATGCTCCTGAGGGAAGGACCTTAGGAAGAAATTGTAGTTAGCTTTGATTTCACACGCTGAGGTGCGGCCCTGTTGCTGGAGAGCCGGGGTCGTGCCCTTATCTTTGGTGGCCTGAGGGGTCTGGACCAAACTCACGGGTAGGCCGAATCCCGCGACTTTAGATAGCTAGCCCCGCGTATGCCTGAGGGGATGACCTGTTGACTAAGACTGCCGTGAAGGGCGAGGTCCTGGCCCTGTGGCGGGTCTTAAGGAGGCTAGCGCGAGGGCCGGAGCCTGGAGAGTCGGTCTTGTGACCGAACTCAAAGAGGCTGGCGCGAGGGCCGGAGCCTGGGGGAGTTGGCCCTGTGACCGAACTCAAAGAGGCTGGCGCGAGGGCCGGAGCCTGGGGGAGTTGGCCCTGTGACCGAACTCAAAGAGGCTAGCGCGAGGGCCGGAGCCTAGGGGAGTTGGTCCTGTGACCGAACTCAAAGAGGCTGGCGCGAGGGCCGAAGCCTGGGCGAGTTGGTCCTGTGACCGAACTCGAGGAGGCTGGCGCGAGGGTCGGAGCCTTGGGGGCGCTGGTCCTGTGACCGAGCTCAAGGAGGCTGGCGCGAGGGCCGGATCCTTGGGGGAGCTGGTCCTGTGATCGAACTCAAGGAGGCTGGCGCGAGGGCCGGAGCCTGGGGGAACTGGCCCTCTGACCGAGCTCAAAGAGGCTGGCGCCTTGCTCATAACTCGAAAGACATAAGGCAGATTTCTTCCAAAAGATCATTCTTTATTGATTGAACATTTTGAGTACAACTAGAAGTAGTACTTTTTGAGGTGCGCAGTATTCCATGGTCGTGGCAACTCTTTGCCTTCCATTCCCTCAAGTCTGTAGGCCGACCTCCCTGAGACGGAGACCACCTTGAAGGGGCCGAGCCAGTTCGGCGCGAGTTTGCCTTCGTTAGGATCTCTATATGCCGGAAGTGCTCTTTTTAAGACTAGTTCTCCAACTGAGAATCTTCTTTCTTTGACCCTCTGATTGTATCCTTTGGATAGCTGCTGTTGATAGGAGGCCAGGCGCACGGATGCCGCTTCCCTTCGTTCCTCGGCCAGGTCGAGCTCTCTGGCAAGGTTGATCTCGTTCTGCCCTTGATCGAAGAGGTTCGTCCTCAATGTCGGGAGGCCGACCTCGAGAGGGATCACGACCTCCATCCCATAGGCCAGTGAAAAAGGAGTTGTCGAAGTGGATCGCCTCGGGGTGGTCCTGTATGCCCAAAGGACACTCGGCAATTCTTCCACCCATCTGCCCTTAGCTTTATCAAGCCTCTTTTTGAGTCCGTCCAGCACCACCTTGTTTGAGATCTCTGCTTGCCCGTTGCTTTGTGGGTAGGCCGGAGTCGCATAGAGGTTCCTAATACCGTGCTCCTGGCAGAAGTTTTTGAAGAGTTTTGAATCGAACTGGGTCCCGTTGTCCGAGATCAGAGCCCTGGGGATCCCAAACCTTGTGACGATGTTTTTCCACACAAAATTCTTCGTGTCGTGCTCGGTGATGGAGGACAAGGCCTCTGCCTCTATCCATTTTGTGAAGTAATCAGTGCCCACCATCAACCACCTTTTGTTCCCTGGAGTGCGGTGAAGAGGACCCACGATGTCCAGCCCCCATTGAGTGAAGGGCCACGGACTGGAGAGGGGACTCAGGTCCCGTGCTGGCTGATGCAGGGAGTGGGAGAACTTCTGGCATTTCTCACACTTTCTGGCGTAGAGCTGGGCATCTTTCTGCATGTAGGGCCACCAATAGCCCTAGCTAATAGCTCTGTACGCCAGTGATCTTCCTCCGATGTGGCTTCCACAGATTCCTTCGTGAATTTCAAAGAGGAAGTCTTCCACCTTACTTGGATGAACGCATTGGAGATATGGTCCTGAGTAGGATTTTTTGTAGAGTTTTTCATCCGAGGATAGCCAAAAGTGAGCCGCCTTCACCTTGACCTTGTGAGCTTCATTCTTGTCTTCGGGGAGTTTATCTTCTTTCAAGAATGTTACGATCGGATCCATCGAGATCGGTGCACAAGACTTGCCGAACTGGAAGGAGCTCTATGCTCGGTTTGGTTAATGTCCCCACATCGACCGTTCTTCTTTTCCCTGCTTCTACGGCCGATGCCAAGTTGGCTAGGGTGTCTGTATGGCAGTTGGATTCCCTGCCGATTTGCCTGACTTCAGCTTTTTCGAGCTGGGAGAGGAGTTGTCTGGTGTGGGTCAGGTAGGCCGCCATCCTTTCATCTCGGGCTTGATAATCTCCGCTCAGCTGGTTCGTCATCAACTGGGAGTCGCTGAAGACTACCAGCCGACGTGCCCCCAGTATCCTTGCGCTACCGAGACCCGCAATTAGTGTTTCGTACTCCGCTTCATTGTTTGATGCTTTGAAGTCAAGGGTCAGTGCTTGTTCTATGACTAGTCCTTCTGGGGATTGGAGGACTACCCCGGCGCCAGCTCTTCTGGATGTTGACGATCCGTCGACGAAGACTTTCCAAGCTGACTCAAGGAATTTTATCCAGGATTGGTCTTTCACGGCCTCGGTTTCAGCTTCGTCATTGCCCTTGGAGTCCCCCAGTTCGGTATCGAGCGAGGTCGGTGCCGAACTAGGAGAGGTGAATTCGACGATGAAATCTGCTAGGACTTGTGCTTTGATCGCCGTTCTGGGTTGATATCGGATATCGAATTGCCCCAGTTCGACGACCCACTTAGAGATTCGGCCAGAAAAGTCCGCCTTTCGGAAAAGGGATTTGAGTGGGAATTCCGTGACGACCATCACCATATGTGTCTGGAAGTAATGGGAGAGCTTGCGAGAGGCGCTGATGAGTGCTAATGCTAGCTTTTCGAGTGGCAAATATCTGGTCTCGGCGTCGAGCAAGGTTTTGCTGGTGTAATAGATGGGGTGTTGCTGCCTGTCGTTCTCTCGGACTAACACCGAGCTCACTGCATGGTCCGAGACTGCGAGGTAGAGATAGAGAAGATCTCCTTGTGACGGAGTGGACAATAGTGGTGGTGAAGAGAGGTACTCCTTGAGTTTTTCCAGCGCCAAGTCACATTCAGGGGTCCATTGGAACTTGGAACTCTTCTTCAGGAGCTGGAAGAAAAGACGACACTTGTCCGATGCTCGACTGATGAAGCGGTTGAGTGCGGCAGCCATCCCTGTGAGTCTTTGGACCTGCTTGACCGAGATCGGGCTTTGGATAGCCTGTATAACTGCGATCTGCTCCGGATTAGCTTTGATTCCTCTCCGGGTCACCAGGCTCCCCAGGAACTTGCCCGAACCGACGCCAAATACACATTTCGAAGCATTTAGTTTGAGCTGGAACTTCCGGAGGACGGCGAATGTCTGGCGCAGGTCTGCCAGATGGTCCTGCGACTTCTTGGACTTAACCACCATGTCATCAATGTAGACTTCCATCGTCTTCCTGAGCTGGTTCTGAAACATCTTCGTGACCAGCCTCTAATATGTTGCCCCGGCATTCTTCAGCCCAAAGGGCATCACCTTGTAACAGTAGATGCCTCGAGGTGTTATGAATGCAGTTTTTTCCTCATCTGGTCCATGCATCGGGATCTGGTGGTAGCCTCGGTAAGCATCAAGGAAGCTCATCCTGTCATGCCCTGATGTAGCGTCGATCATCTGGTCAATTTTGGGCAGGGGGAAGCTGTCCTTGGGGCAGGCTTTGTTGAGGTCGGTGAAGTCCACGCAGATCCTCCACTTGCCATTCTTCTTCTTTACCACTACTGTGTTGGCAAGCCACTCGGGATAGTGAACTTCGCGGATCGCCCCAGCCTCGAGGAGTTTGTCTACCTCTTCGATCACTGCCTCTGTTTGCGGGACTCCTGTTCTGCAGCTTTTTGCACAATGAGCTTATGTCCGGGATCCACATTCATCTTGTGACACATGACCTCGGGATTAATCCCGGGCATCTCGTATGGAGTCCAAGCGAAGACATCTTTGTTTTGCAGTAGGAAGTCTAACAGCTCGGCCCTCTCATGGTCGGGAAGCTGGCTCCCCAGCAAGAAATAGCGCTCGGGGTCTTCTAGATCGATTCTGACCTCGGTGAGCTCTTCTACGCTCTTCTGCCCCGCTGTCCGCCCGACGTCTTCAATCTCGGCCTCAAGCTCGGCCATATGCACTTGCTTCGGCTCCGTTTCTCCGGGTACCACGGCCGTGAGGCATTCTCTGGCCATTTGCTGATTTCCCCACACGGTCACTATTTCGACCAACCCACCAGGCTTTTCTAATGGGAACTTGAGTTTTTGATGGAGAGTGGTGGGTACTGCCTCCATGGCGTGCAACCAACTTCGCCCCATTATCACATTGTAGGGAGACGGTGCGTCCACCACCATGAAGTCTGCCATCTTCGTGGCGCCCCCTATCTGGACTTCCAGCGAAATCCTGCCCTTGGGGTATACTGGCTTGGCGCTGAACCCCACTAAAGGGACGTGGGCGCAGATCGGACTCGGTCAAGCCGAGCTGCTTGAAATAGCTAAAATAGATGATCTCGGATGAGCTTCCTGGATCTACAAGGACGCGCTTTGTAGTATAGTTGTTGAGCCGCAGGGTGAGGATGAGGGCGTCATTGTGGGGAAGCTGGACCCCTCTCAGGTCTTCGTCCGAGAACCAGATATTGGGCTTTTCCCTCCTAGCCCTCTTTGGAGCGCTTTCCAATTCTGCCGACATCACCTGCTTGCCATGAGCGGCCCTCCTGGCCTCTGACCGAGCTTGGGCACTTTCCTTATCTGGAGTGGGAGCCAGGTGGATGACGTTGATGATACCTGCTGGTTCGTCACTGTCCTGGTCATCAATGGGTGGAGCGCGCTGCTGGGCTCGGTTGACCCTTTCTCCCTCCTTGATGCACTCTCGGAGGTGCCCATCTTTGACGAGCCTCTCAAGGTGGGACTTTAGTGACATGCAGTCCTCGGTCATGTGCCCGTGCTGCTTGTGATAGGAGCAGTTCTTGCTTCGGTCTCAGATGGATGGGTTGCCCCTCATCGGTTGTGGCCACTGGAAGTAAGGTTCCGCCTTGATCTTGTTCAGGATTCTATAAATGGGCTCCTTAAAGACAACATTGATGGCTTTGTAAGGATCGCCAGTGGGCTTGGGAGGTTAGAGTTTTGGTCTCTTGCCGCTGCTCGAGGCAATCGAATAAGAACTGGAGGTTCTTCTTTTATCCGACCTCGGTCTGGAAAACGTTCCTTCCTTCTTGGAGGCTTGGTCCTTCTGCGGGAGTCCGAACCGCTCTTTGCCGTGTGCTTCGTCCTCTTCCTGCTCAATGTACTGATTTACCCTTGTCATCAGTGCTTTCATTGTGGCCACGGGGTTTCGGACCAGGTCCTTACAAAGCTCGTTTCCGGGAAGTAAGCCCTGTAGGAAACACATGATGGAGATGTCATCGTTGGCCTCGGTGATCTGGCTATATATTGTCCAGAATCTCCTGGCGAAAGTGGTGATACTCTCGTCGTCCTTCATGAGGTTGCCGCCCGTCTTCGGGATGATGCGGTGCGCTTGGAACTTTCCTATAAAGGAGCTCCGGAGCTGCCGCGAGCTTGAGACCGACCCAGGGGGGAGGGCACAGAACCATTGGAGTGGGAGGCCGCCCAGACTGGACGAGAAGACCCTACAGTTCAGGAGACCGACGTCCCCCCAAACCGACATCCGCTGAGTGAAATGTCGTAGATGTGCTTCTGGGTCCGAGGCCCCGTCATAGAGGACGAACCTCGGGACGCTGAATCTCTCGGGGATAGAGAAATCTTTAATCTCCTGCGAGAAGGGGGACATGCCCTAATCGTCTTCTTCACGTTCATCAGTTTGGTCTTGGGCATACCCGATCTCGGCCAAACGGGCCTGGACCTCCTGCTTGACGTAGTGGTCCAGCAACTCCTTGAGGTCCGTCTGGTGACCTGGTCTCGGGGATTCCGGCTCGCGCCACGATCCCCCGAGGCCGCTAGGCAGATGACTGCTGCTTGAGCCCTCCTCTTCGCAGCGAGATCTCCTTTTGTTATTGAGGACCTGCCTCAGATCTCGGTCGCCCGGATGGTTCGGCTGTCGCCTGAAAGGGCGGAGCACGAGATCTCCTTTCATTCGCCTTTAGCTGTTCCTGGAGATGACGGATCAACTCCTCCTTCTCTTGGAGGACCTGATTCTGGGTATCGAGCTCTTTGAGCAGGGGGTCGTCATTTCTTGCTCCATGGGTTTGATGAAAAGACTGGCCGTCGTCGTGGGTACGATGGTGGGACTGATGGGATCTCGCCCTGATAGGGGTTTTGCCTCGTCGTCGAAGATCCGACGTGGAGGCGTTTTGCTGCGGGCCCCTGTGTGGCCGCTCACCAGGGGGGTGAGGAGTCTCACGACGGCTATCTTGGCGGAGGCGCGTAGTCATGGGCCGAGACGAAGAGTCCGACTGGACGATGCCCTCCACGTATGCGGCACCCGACTTTCCCCCAAACCTTTTCTGGCGCGGGATCCTTGGTGGCTTTTGCCTGACGGGAGGAACCCTCGTCGGTCCCGCAGGGGGAAGAAGAGCAGAACGAAGGCTAGGGGTTGGTTCCGGAAGCACCGGCTGGGACGGTTGCGGCTGCAAGAATGGTGGAAATGAAGGTTGCTCCGGTAGCGAGAAGGACGATGCTTTTCGGGGCTTCGATGGTCCTCCGCCACCGTATCTGGTCTTTGGAGGCATGGCTTCTGTAGAGGCTTTGGCACAGATCTTGTTCCCACAGACAGCGTCAACTGTAAGTGCCTAAAAATTACGGACTTGGTTGTTAGAGGATTAAGCTCTTGATGGAGATCTTGGGAAGATGAAGGGAAATGATCGAGCCTCCGATGACCTGAAAAAGGGAAGGTAAAGGTCAGAGCCCCTGGCTATATGTAGCCGAAGGCACTCCGATGTTTAAGTCAGTGTGAGAACTGAAAGGAATGGAGAAGGAGAGCTCTCGGAGGGTGAGATTATACGTACCTTACAAGGCTTTCCTTCATGCAATATATAGACGTAAAAGTCATCATTGGACTGTCCCCATGAAGGGACATAAGTCCTATCGATATGTACCCGTATCTCCTGAGTGGGGGTAGGTGAAAAGGGAATGTCCCATCGGACCATCATCCCATACCTACGGACATGACCCCTGGATAAGGCGTGCCCCTTATCTAGGTCCGGCGCCCACTCTGTTTGTCAGCTCGTCGTTTCCATCATGGTAGTGCATTTATGGCCGCATTTAAGGCTGAGTGACAGGGGCCGAGATCGGGCAAGAGGCTGAGACCGAGGTTGGAACTCGTGACGTAGCCACCGAGACTCGCTCTATGGTTTTTCCGAGATGGCGCTGCAGCCGACCTTGGGTGGTACCGAGACCGAGGGTAAACCGAGACTGGGGGATGGCCCCACCTAAATCCGTGATTACAGAACGACCCCACACAAACCTCATCCCTCAGATTTCAGGGCTGCAGAAAAAACCTATCCAAGCCCACCCTAGGGCTTTATTTCAGGCTGCATCGGGCCCATTGTCTCATATCCGGATTGAGGGTCCGTTAACATTACTCTTTATTGACTTGAAGTTTGGGGCATTTATCTTTGTGAGGAAGCATAATTCAACTTGAATGTTATGCACAAATTGCTCACTGGATACACTTAATATATATATATATATATTTATATATATATATAGAGAGAGAGAGAGAGAGAGAGAGTGAGAGTTGATCAACCATGAATGCCAGAGCTGTCTTTTGCAAAGAAGTCATTGGACAACAAATAAAATATAAAATGTCAAGCAACATATCTTTACAAAGCTCACAGTGTAACTAAAACCATTTAGAATAATAGTTTGGGAATCTGGTGAACTCAGAAATGAAAGATACGGTGGATGAGTGGATGCCCAAATGGCATAATATATAAACTTTTGAGCAGGACTTCTAAGAGGAACACATAGCTAGACCAAGGGATAAGAGGACCTTAGAGGAAGCATCAATAGCTAAAGAAACATAAGTTCCAAAAAAACTTGAGCATAGTTGCCAATCTCATTCCAGTTCAGCCACGAATTTCTAGGATGGCAAGAAACCGAAATGGAGATCAACTCAACACCACCACGCAGAATTTTCTCATCGCAATTTCAGTTTGTTCGGGGGCAGAACAAATTTTATTTTATTTTATTTCTAGATCTACCCCTCTTGAAGCTCTAAACGCAGGGTATAACGGTCATTTGGAACCCTAAAGGCAACGGGATGGGTTATTGTTCCTGCAAAAACCTCTTTTTCTCACTTTTCAACCATCCAAGAAAAACCTCAAATCTCCAAACCATGCAAAGTATTCTGGCAAAGAAAAATGGGCTGCAATTTTTGAGTAACAAAAATGGCCATTTGTATAAGTAGATTATGTAAAAATGAATTTTTAATGTCATTTTAGAATTTTATTAGATTTTCCTATTATTTTTAACTTCCTTTTCTGCCGCATCTCTCCTGAAACATAACTTCAAAACAGCCGGAAATATACAACTTTGACATTTGACATCAAGATTGAGGATACAACATCTTTGATAAGTAACTCAAAAAAGATAAAATCAGGCTCCCAAGATGTAATTCACAGGAGAAACCAAATTATTGCATGTTTGATGTAGGGAAGGAGGCCTTGGATTCAAATTTCAGTCTTTTTCTTCAAGATAATCTTCATAATTACTTCACTTCATTGGAGATGTCATCACTCCATCAAAAAAAAAAAAAAAAAAAAAAGGAAAACCAGAGTTCCTTCACAAAATAAAATCCACTGTATCATTAAAGTTGATCACGAGATATACATATATAGAACCTGATTGTGAGTGGTTCTATGTATCCGTGGGTTTACCAATAATCCCCCAAAGGGGGGTCGGCGGGTTCCCATGTTATCAAAAAAAAAAAAAAAAAACTTCTTAAATACTTGTTAGAATTGCACAATCTTGGACTCGTGAGATAGGTAATCAAATAACCCATCGAACGCACCTGATTTTTGTAAATTGGACACCTTTTATGCATGAGACATGCTGAACTCTTTAAAAAAAAAAAAGGTGAATAAAATCGGTCCACAGCCATCGATTTGCATCAACATTCCTCCCAGGCACGCCCATAACATAAATCGCAATATCATTAAATGCAAAATTTACGAGTTGAAATGGCCTAGACTCGTGGCCGGCCTCAACGGGGAAGAAAAGGTGACCACCAAATGTATAAACTATAAAATGAACATAGAGTTCTACCTTGGCTCTGATGAATCAACTAATGGCTCAACATATGATGATAATCATCACATACGTCCTATAATAGCCCTAGGCAAATCTGGAAATATGTAAAGACATGAACCACAGCAGTCTAGGCCCTTGAGACGAGCCTAAACTGCATCCTGAAGCATGAGAATAAACTTTGTTTGGCCTACCCACCTTCAACTAGACATTAAATACTACCCACCTGATATGCTTCACCTGATACACGACTTATCCACTCAAAATTATATCCCAACAGGAAAAAAATGCTTAAAAAAGCTTCGACGAAATTGATTTTTTTTTGGTAAACTAATTTTGGAAAACCCTTATGGGGGCATTTGTATTTGCTTAAGGCTGCATCTTAAAATCCACCAGAACAGAATAGAAGGCTAACAGAATCTTAGCACACTAGAAGCCTAGTTTTGGCCAACATACTGGCTAGACCAATCCGATATTGCCACGGTATAGCTGCACAACGAACTACATGCACTAGAGGTTGGGGTGGGGCCATAAATGTTCCCTGTCCCTCCTGCAAACACCCAATCAAGAAATATCAACTTCTTGTACTAGTTTTCATATACTAGTCAAGAAATCAACCCAGCACTCTGCCAATGGATGTAGTGACTCCCATTGTTTGTAAAGCTCTGCAAGCTTATCTGAAGTTGTCATAATTTATTATTATTTTTTGAATGGATGTAGTGACTCCACTTTTTGAAGTTGTCATAAAATGTGCAGTTATTAAGTGCCACTTTAACTATGGCGGCAGTCAGACCCACTATGTGACAAGGAGATGAATGTTATGATAACAAATAATTGACAAGAAGACAAAATATGTTGAGACACATCAAAAGATGGATTTGTAGAGTTACGAGAAAAGATAAAATTAGGAATGAATTAGTTATGACTTATGATAAACCCACAGGTACCTTTAGTAAAAGGGAAATTAAGAAAAATTCCATTTAAGATGGTTTGCCCTTGCTTACGAAAGATGGTGAACAACACTTATATAAAGTATTAAAGCATTGTACAAGTTCAAGAAACTACAGGAAGAGAAAGACCATTAATGACTTTAAAGGAAGGATTGGCGAAAACCGAAAGGTATGATAGGTTGTGGAATTACAAAGAATATGGCCTTACATAGGGATCAGAAAAACAACAAAACATGGATAGGCTTCGAAGGCAACTTTTAAAACTAAGTGCTGATTTTGGTTACACAATATTTCTATGAAATTATTACTACTTACAAAATTATGATAGCACAATTATTGAATATAAAAAAAGTAAGAGGACTTTTGGAACTTTAGGAGCCAATTAACATAGTTCAATGGGATTATGTACTGCTCGTACATGAGTGATCTGAAAACAGTGAGAATTTTATCTCTCCAGAAATGTTTCAATCTACGAGCATCATGTCTGGATTGTGATGCCTGTAAATGATTGTCATTCAATTTTGTATAACATTGTCAGATGACAATCACTGGCGTCACAGACACCAACATTATAGGCTGTACAATTGCCCTTGATATCAACCGTTTTAATTCACCTCCCAAATGCAGTATGGTGTCTTCCACCCACCTTGATCAAAATCCGACCACAGTTAAATTGTAAGGTAGCACCTTAGCTTCTGCTGCCTGACAGTGCCTCCATGATGCATTTATTGATAGGCATTATTTGATGATTAAAGCAGCACTCCCCTCTAGCTGCCTTTTATCAAGACTTCCCCAATCGAATTTATTCACGAGGTTTGACATCCACATTGGCTAGTCTCTCCCATGTTACATTATTAGTGGTATTTTTTTTTTCTGAAAGAGTTGTTAGTTTTGATGGTATCAATATTAATACTAAGTATATGATATAATAAATTGATTTAATTTTTTATTTATCAATACAATCATATTTTTCTTTCATGAGATGAATGATGTTTAATTATATACTTGCACATAACCAATACAAATGACATAATGATTCATGAGATGAACCGGAGTCCACGAGTATACTAGATATAATACATGTGTATGGATGAGATCCACATACAGGAGATATGTATTGCAAATCTTATACTTAAATATCTTCACAACCAGTGGTGAGATTGGGCATCTCATCTGACAAGGTTGCAGCACTTTGATCACTATGAGATAGTGTGGTTTGTCTCGATCATCGGAATGTAAGATTCTAGATCATGGTGCTGGTACATTAGATGTATTGAAGGACCATGAGAAGCACCTTATATACACTGTCTTTACTTTAAGGTCTGCTCTCACAATTCCCTAACAATAGGCTCATAATCCTGATACATTAATGAACTCAAGTTTCTATCTATTCATTTGCTTTGAGTCACCAATGAGTGAGGCCAATTGTAGGTCAACACCTCGGTGATTTGGGCACGTGACACTACAACAAAATACAGTTTTTCCAACGTAATCACCGCATCTGAAAAAATCAGAATTGCGTCGGGACAGTCTTTACCGACGTAGTACAATGAGTCGGCACCACGTCGGCAACCTAATGCCAAGAAAACCATTCCCGACGTAATAATGTTTAGCGTCGGCTAAAAAGGACCATTTGCCAACGCAATGGTGCGTCGTCCCAAACGTCGGCAATTCCAACAGTGTCGGCAAAAAATTGAACTTAGTGGTTAACCTCACTTCACTGCCAACGCATGACAACGTCGGTTATAGATTTGTCGACACTAATACTAACGTCGGAATACATATTTGACGACGCATACACAACGCCGGTAATACATATCCCGACGTGTCGAAGCGTCGGGAAATGTCTTCAACGACGCATAAAAATTACTTTTAGCGACGCAAAGAATGCGTCGGGAAATAGATTTACCTAACTGTCGACGCATAACAACGTCGGTTATACATTTGCCGACGCTAATACTAGCGTCGGAATACATATTTCACGATGCATACACAACGCCGGTAATACATATCCCGACATGTTGAAGCATCGGGAAATGTCTTCAACGATGCAGGAAAATTATTTTTAGAGACGCAGACAGTGCGTCGGAAAATAGATGTACCTAATTACCAACGCATAATAACGTCAGTTATACATTTGCCGACGCACATACTAGCGTCGGAATACATATTTGACTACACATACACAACGCCGGTAATACATATCCCGACGTCTTGAAGCATCGGGAAATGTCTTCAGCGATGCAGGAAAATTATTTTTAGAGATGCTGAGGGTGCGTCGGGAAATAGATGTACCTAATTGCCGACGCATAATAACATCGGTTATACATTTGTCAACGCACATATTAGCGTCGGAATACATATGTGACGACGCATACACAATGCCGGTAATACATATCCCGACGTGTTGAAGCATCGGGTTATGTCTTTAACGATGCAGGAAAATTACTTTTGGCGACGCAGAGAGTGCGTTGGGAAATAGATTTACGTCATTGCTGACGCATAATAACATCGGTTATACATTTGCCAACACATATACTAGCGTCGAAATACATATTTGATGACGCACGTATACCGTCGGTCATACATATTCTGACGTGTTGACGCGTCAAGAAATGTGTCTAACGAGGTCAAGAAATTTACTTTTGGTGACGCAGAGAGTGCGTTGAGAAATAGCTTTTCTTATCAATTAAGAAATAATTGAAAAAATTAGGAAAAATTCCTGTACAATATTTTCCTGTTTAAATCTACATTTTTAACATTGCACAAGCATAAGCATTGATAAACAACAAATAATCCCACATTCATCATGTAACAATAAAAAATAATGAGTCATCAATGAACTAAAACCAATCATAAAACTTCTCCATGCCACATAAAATGTAATATCCCATGTCAAAAAAAGTCAAATATCTCAATAAAGTAAATCTCAACTAAAATCTAATCATCAAATATCCAAAGCACAAAATGAAACACGGCCAGTAAGGAGCAAAATAAACTTGTTAGAGGGATGACCCATGTCAATTCATAAAACCATCAAATCCTTATCTTTTGGAGGAGCCCGAACCATCCATACCAACTCGGGAAAGCAACAACTGAACCTGACTCTGCATGTGAACCTGCATAGCTACTTGATCTTGCATTTGCTTATGCGAGTCCTCATACTGTCGTCACAACTCTTCTCTCAAATCTTCTTGTGCTTTCAACGAATCATCTAGTTGTTGTCGTAGGGTGCTTATCTCAGAAGACATCAAGATACCAGTAGAAGATGATGATGGGCCCCTCGAGCCGTACCCTTGCCTCCTTGCGACCCTCTTCCCTAGCAGATTCTCGATCACCTGTTGCTCAGCCACTGGAGAGTTAATTTCAGGCTGCGACAATGCCTCTTCCATTCTTCGCTGCATTATCAAAGCATTCAAATATGTCATGTAATTAACATATGTTAGGCAATTGAAATAAACTGGGATCTACAAACTAGCAAAGAGTGCCCCGTGCAACTTGGTGGTCTTCGTCATATTAAGCTTAAAATCATAAGGACTACCCATAAACACTACTACATGGCCCATAAGCTTTAAGTATTGAATGAAAATTGACTTAAAAGGAGAGGTCAAATTGGATTTCTCAATAGTCAAAATCAAATTGGAATCATCACTCACTTCACTTCATAAATAATAATTGTAGCTCTTGCCTTACCACGAACAATATGAGTAAAGAGAAGTTGTTAAATGGTAATGCAATATGGGATGAGCTATTGCGTGGCTATTAAATTGCAACATTGCATCACAACATGTTTAAATAGTGATAGGCTTAAAATGACCTTAAGCATAGGCAAAAGAGAGTAAAATTGTAAACTCCTTTTGCTTCACCTGAAGTACTATATAATACAAACAAATATTCTCATGTCAATGAAACAACTCACATGTGTCTCCTCAGCATGATCTGTGATCCATTTGTTCTTCTTCTTGCTATAGTGTTGCTGTCGATATAAATCAGGTTGAGATGGAGGAGCCTATTGCTCATCTGCTTGCATGATCGAGAACTGGGCTGCAAATGATCGAGATCCAGATGTATGAAGCGTCTTCACTTTGCTCCGACTCTCTTTATTCCTCTGTGACTTGCACTGAAAATTATAAGTAATAGATAATGAATTGAGTAAGTAAATTTTTATAATAATAGGGATAAAAATATTTATAAATAATTATAATAATAGACATAAAAAGGGACACACACACCTAAAAGATTATTCTCTTTGGTTTTGGATGTTCATGCTCTGTTTTTCATTATTATTGAGACAAAAGGATTAATTGATTTGTTATAAACTTTTTTTTTCTCCTTATCCAATGAATCATTATATTTGATTCTGGAACCTATGAACACACCCATCCAAAAGAGCGGCTTGGATATTGTACTCACAAATTGGCATGAACACTGGAGGCTGTGGATGTAGGATACGTAAGTTCCCAGTTAAGCATGCCCTTACTGCTCTTGTATAATTCATGCAGCAACATGAAAAATTCGGTCTATGATATTTTTGATAATGTTTCTGAAACAAAGCTTCCAGGCTTTAAGAAGGTAATATCTCTATATGATTTCTAGCTTCTACTCTCTCTCTCTCTCTCCTCTTTCTAGCTGCTGATTGCATGACATTTGCAGACCATCTGGCTGGAATGTACTCAAGAATAGAATGAAATTATTTTTATGCCAAGTGGATGGTATCACCAAGTTCTTAATATGTTATTCTTCTAAGCCTTGATTTAGTGCTTGCTGACAGTACTGAAAAAAATAAAAAATTGTGACCTGCCCAACTCATGCAAATATTGATGAAAAGTGAAGATTGTGTTTTTCTGTGACTTTCCAGTAAGATACCAAACTAATTAATTTGGTACTTGATGAGATCTTATTTTGTACTCCCATAAAATTCTGTACTTCATCATTGTTCTTATGCTATGTAATTGTATCTCAGTGTACCATTGTACTCTCTCAGTCTCTCTCTCTTTCAAGTAATGCTTTTGCATGAGCTTGCTAGTTCTTGTATAACTTTTCTTGGATTGGCTCTTTTTGACAAAAAGATGGTTATCAACATAGCAAATGCATTTTTGGCTATTGGCAAGTATTCATTGTAAATTCATGCTGAAGTGCTCTACTTACGTGCGATTTATATCACATATTCATGCCTATTTATATTTATTTTATTGAAGTCTCCCTAAGTGATGTGTTGTGATTGAACCTGGTTGTAGTGTTTAAGAGTTAGTTAGAATGTGGACTAGAAATAGTTAATCAATGGTGTAAATTTGCTGTAAGAAGTAAGCAAGGATTCTCATAACATGAAGGGTAGCCACGGGTAAAGAACACTCCCTATAAATTATAGTTAGAATATTTGATTGTGTACTTTGATAGGGAAGAGAGCTTGGAGTTAGTCGAGGTAATGTAACAAAGGTTAATATATATAGCCTTCCTACAAGATATAAGTGGAAAAGGGTTTTAAACTTTTAAATCATGAGAGTGTAATCTTGGAGATGGCATAGGCATTGTAGTTGGTGCTTTTTAAAGGGGAAGATTGTAGTTTGGAGAAAGAACCATATGGTAACAATGATTAAGATTGTCTTAGATATAATAATTCTTAATGTTTTCAGCGCCTATGCACTACAAACAGGACTAAATGGAAGT